>BMAO01017763.1:0-28920 GCA_019973975.1 Trichonephila clavata
ACACATATGTAATTATAAACACATATGTAATAATATTTTTTCAATAATTATTACAAATAACGTATATTATATGATTATTACACATTCGAATAATTTTTTTTATATTATTAATAAAATAATTACATAATATATATAAAAATTTATAATGAATAGCAACTAAAAAGTGCTGAAAGCTTGCTATGTTCCAAAAACTGCAAATTACTTCAATGAATTTCATCGGACAGGAAACGAAAAAAAAAACATTTTTAAAAACTAAAATAAATTAAAAATAAACGATTTATAGAAATAATTAAAAATATAACACTCATTCTTTTTAAAAAAATATCCTAGTTCTCACCAATGATATTAGAAATATCCATATTCGAAAATAGCATTAAATAAAACAGAAGACAAATATATATTTTGATTCGGGATTGCAATGAAATGGTTAAATTGTGAAAGAAATCGAATTAAAATCGTCTGAAATTAATAGGATTACCGCGGGAACAGAACCAATAAAAATTATTTCTAATATATGTGTTCTCCATGGCAACCACATCGCCAGACGATAAAAATATCAAGGTAACCATATTGTAATGTTATCGCGCATCTTGGCGAACATAAACAACAACTTGGCACGATGCCCCATGATATCAAACTAGAAGGGATTTTAATACAAAAATTAAAAAAAAAAAAAAAAATCTGAATTACCAAATCTTTAGTCTCCGGTCCTAACTAAAAATTATTATTTGTATTTTTTTGAGAAGCCCTACCAGGCTTAAGCGTTTATCTATCAGGCCTAAGTATCGCGTAAATTAGGGACATTACTATAAAACGAGTTTTTTTTAAAAATTTTCGTTGAATATAAATGCTTAAAATATACACTCATGGACAAAAAAAAATAGCGCACCAAGAAGGAGTCGTCAAAATGAAACGAAATTTTACATACGTAATGACTACTTTAATGTAAGTAAATGATTAGAATATCAGAGAAAAAGGAAAAAGAACGGAGGATTCAATACCCTGTTGAACCCCCTCTAGCGCGAATGCACGATGCGATACGATCGGGCATTGAGGCATACAAGTTCTGTATGATGTCTTGAGACATTTCGTTCCGTATTTGCTGCAACCTTGCCGCTAGTTCGTTCAAACTCGTGGATGCCGAACTCGCCTTCCAAATGATCCCAGATATGCTCGATTAGATACAAGTCTGGGATCGGGCAAGCCAAGGAAGGGAGTAACAGTGCGGAGATAGTCTTGTAACACCCTTGCCGTGTGAGGTCGAGCATTATCTTGTTGAAAAATGGCTCATGAGAGCCGTTGCATGAGTGACAACACATGAGGTTGCAGGATGTCATGGACATACCGTTGGGCTGTTATGGTGCCACATATCAATACTAGGGGTGACCGTGTATTGTAGGCAATGGCACACCATACCATCACACCAGCTGTGAGAGTGGTGTGTCGCTGTAAGTCAAAAGCAGGATGGAGGCATTCCCCACGCGGTCTTCACACACGAACACAATTGTCATCACCGCCGAGATTGAATCTGGATTCGTCGCTAAAGACAACCTCGTTCCATTCCGATGCAGTTCAGTTTCCTCATGCGTGGCATCACTCCAAACGGAGGCATCGATGGCTGGGAGTCAAGGGCAGCACACGTAATGGGTGCCACGAGCCTAAATGTCCTTCAGCCAGGTGCCTTCGTAGGGTTCGAGAAGACACATAGGCACCTAATGAAGGTGCTACCTGTGCCTGGATGGCGGCCGATGAAGCAGCTGGCTGTACGCATGCATTTCTTACGATGGGGCGGTCTTCTCGACTACTGGTCTGTGGAGGGCATCCTGAGCCTGATCTTCGTGTAAATGACATCCCTCGGATAGACTGGTACCAGCACTTCCTCACAAATAATGAAAACGGCCTAATTGACGAGCTACTCGCCTACCTGACCACCCAGCTTGCATCATGCCCATGATTCTCCCCCTTTTAAACTGCGACTGCTGCTCATATGGTCTTCGAAAATGGCATAATGTCCTATCTACCTCAGCACTTCCTTTGTAAACGATTTAGCACACTCAAACAAGCTTCGGTTACCTGTTTTATACTCCGCGGAGAACGATGTTAAACGCCCTCTACCTACTATACGTAATGCGCAATCACGCTGCATTTTTAATTTGCATATGTCCCCCGACATGTATCTTCAGGCCATGTTTCGTTACGATCCCGCAATTATTTCTTGGTGCGCTACTTTTTTTGTCTATGAGTGTAGTTTCCATTATTAGAAAATATTTTGCGTCCAAATTTCAATTATAATTGTAAATTTACAATGCTCGATGTTAGTCATATTTGTCAGTACATAATATGACTAACATCGAGCTTCTTGTTTTGCTTTTATGTGTACCGGAAAATTCGGTGTATAATGTGTACTTTTAACACAAAACATGTAAGATTGAAATTTACGGTGGTGCTTAAAACGCCAGGCATAAAAATGAGAACTCTCTCTCTCTCTATATATATTTAGGTAGCATGAAAAAAATTTAGACTTCTACATATATCGAAATAGAATTTATTTGAAAGAAATGACTCCGTATGAATTTAAAGCGCTATAGTTCTAGAGAGAGAGAGAGAGGAGAGAGAGAGAGAAGTATGCTATTTGTTTTTCTTTCTAAAACTTGGAATAATACTTCAAATAATGACTTCAAAACAAAAGAGCGTTGCGCAGGTTTCTTGATGAAGAAAAGCGATGAGCGAATTTTCCTAATTTCTAATATTCCTTTGGGGAATATACCTAAAAATTAAAAATTGCGGTTAGAAAGTATAGGTACGCTTTATAAGCTGGATTTTAACGCGATTTTGAAAATAAAATTCGCATTTCGATTATACTACCATCTAGTGGCAGGAGAGGATACTACCTTTATTATAAGATGGTGAAATAGTTTACAAGTTCGACAAGAGATGTCACTACCATTCATTTTAAAAAAAAGCTCACTTTTTTCACACACACACAAGGAAGATCTCTCTCTTCAAAATTTTCGTACACAAGCACCCCCACATTTTGCTCTCCAAAATCACCCCGTTTAAAATTTTGGAAAAAAATTGAGACGAGGAACAGTAGCTGGGAAAAAAATCGTTTCAGTTGCATTTAGAATGGGAATTTTTTTTTGTTGCTAAAAGCTATGAAAAAAAATTTAATTTTAAATTCTAATTTGGTTGTTTTAATAATTAATAATAATAATTTTTCTTTTTTTTTATAAATTCCTTAAATTATATATTACACAACTGTATTAAGTTAAATAATTAAATCACGAATGCTTTAAAAATTAATTTACTGAGACCAGTAAGTAATAGAAATATTTTCGTGCACCATTTGAATAAAATTTCAATTCTTCATCAAAGTATCTGAAAAGTGTTTATTGATAAATCATATAATTTCTTAGAAAACATTTTGAATGAGAAAAATTTATAAATGTAGATGGCAGCACGAAAACGAAATTGGAAACTAAATTATTTTCTATGCTGCTGCCATCTTGTGAAGCAAACAGAAAGTGTTTGATTCAATCATTTCTAAGAGACTTGTGTGAATAATCTAATAAATTTTTAATGCAATACTATTAAGATTTTTGCATAGCCAAATAAAAATTTCTACCAAAATTTAAAAAATGTATGTTTAATTAAAATTTATTTTCTTTATTCTATATTTGTTCACATGTATCTTTCATTCTAAGTTTTGGATACATGCACATTTTTTAAAAATATTCTTTTGAAAAACTGTGACTGAAAAACCTATATTTACTTCTTAAAGTTTTTAAAATCGAAGATATAAGTCGCGCGAATAAGATTACTTTATTTTTAAACGTACACCCAAATTAGACAATAACACTCCCTTGACTGACTTCAATTGATTGGTTTAATTTGAAGTCGCACTCTGAACCAACAAAAGAGCTATTGGCAAGTTTCAACAACGGTTGCGACTGACGAGGATGATATTTAAGCTAGCCCCCCCCCCTGTCTAAACTTCCATACCTCGACAAAGAACTACAGTGGGAAGCATAGATGCATTTAGAACATTGATTAAACTCTGTTGAAGATCAGTTTCAGTTGTTTATAATATGTACAACTAAAAAATCTGAGAAAACTTATTGAATAATCAATTAAAAAAAATTATATAAGATAAATCGGGAAAAAGAGAGGAATAAAACTCCCTTAATTGTGTCAAAACAAGAATTTATTAAATGTGTACAAAGTTAGATAGTTCCGTAAATTATTTGAAAACAATATTCGAAATTATTCTAAAATTCGTAGTAATTTTCAATAAGAATTCAAGAATTTTGTGTTGTTTTTAAACTTCTGCATCAACAACAACAAAAATTCTTTTTGGCTATTTAGTTTAATATTAATTAAGCATGAAAAGTTTTTTAACATTCTAAATTTAATTGAAAGGGAGGGATACATTCAAAATGTCTAAAAAATTATTTAATCTCAAGTACCTGAGCCCTATTTCAAAAATAGTACGGCTTATGGGTACTTTTCCATTTCTTCGAAACAGGCAATAAAGTCAGCAAAAATGATACAACTGACGCCAAATAGAATATTCCCGCTGGTAAACTATTACCCCCCCCCCCCCATTTTCAAAACAATTCGTGGTCTTTTCTTATCAGTAACGTCTTTTTCATAACCAATCAAAAAAGGATCAAAAACTCATGTGAACTAATATTTAGTGATATTTTTTTATGTGTATATTGTGTGTTGGTATTGCGGTTGCCAATACCGGCGAGATTTGCGGTGACAAAACGGAAAAATACCAGGTCATGCACTATGCAATTGAACTCTTACAGATAGGTGGTAGGAGATTGGTTATTTATCAATGCCATTATTGGCGGCGAATCGTTCTCGTGATTTTGACTGACGGTCAAGTGAGGAAGTTACCTTCTCCAAGAAGCCGCAACTCCATTCTCCAGGCATCCACATCACATCAAGTGAATCACTGTTTATTAACGTCCAATCATAAAGCAATACGAGGGCTGAGTGAATGAGTGAGTGAACATTAACGTCGCACTGATTAGCAACACGAGGGCTATTGCCGACGGACCTCGTAAATTTGAAACTCGGTCAAGTGAGGAAGACCACAATTGAGCTGGAACACCTCTCCAAATGTGTACCACACCAACTGGAGGACTTTGACCATCGACCGATTTAACGGAATCTTCAGTAGCACTTGGGCTCAAACTCATGACACCCCGGATACAAATTAATGACCATAACAAATAGGCCACCCACGCCATGACAAAGGAAGAATTTTGGCATGGGGCGCAAGCATCTTTCATACTGCGCAATTTTTCACAGGTTAAATACTGAACTGAATTCAGTGGCACAACAGCCCATGAGGGCCAAGGCCTACTGTGCCAATCTCAGTATACGTGACTTTAAGCGCTGGGGTGCATGTGCAGATGTTAAGGTCAAGTGGTCAGTCTGACGTGAAACTTCCAGTATTTAGTTCCCATCAAGCTTGGTACTCATTTATTGACTCATCGAAGGAATGAAAGGCTGAGTCGACCTTGCCCAGTCCGGGATTTGAACCCTGAACCTGTGGCGTGGAAGCTCGATACACTAGCACTAAATCACTGGGTTCAGTGGGCTGATTACTATTTCAACAAAATGTTTGGAAATATACGTATTAAAATAAAGAGCCTGGTATTTTTTCTATAACATAGATTTCTTTCATAGTATCCAAATTTCGTACTTTGCTGAGCTTGATCTGGAGATTGACCTTGACTTTTGTTCTAGCTGAGGTAGAGGCATTTTTAAACAATATTCAAGAATAATTGAGCAAAAAAAAAAAAAAAAAAAAAAAAAAAAAAAAAAAAAAAAAAAAAAAAAAAAATCAGAAATACTTTTATTTTTTGGAATATCAAATAATTACGCCTAAATGAGAATACAGAAATAATAGTTAATATTATTAACTATAGCAAATATTGATAAAAAATAATAAGGGTTACAAGGTGTATAAGAAAATTCAAATGAAGTTATATTCACAATAGAGATGGTTCAGCGTAAAAAGTGAATCATTTTAAAATTTTTAATAAAATATTTTAATGAGCAATGCTTTTTACTCGCAAGTGCATCACAAGGTTCAATCGCTTTAGCTTTGCGAAAAAAATACATTTCACGTTCTATGTATTTACCCCCTTAACTGTCATGAGCATATAAATACACTTTGCTCAGCCGGTGCGCAACCTTTCCCGGACGTACATATACGGCTTTCCTAAGTATGAAATTTTGCATTGCGCTGCTATCTGTAAAACTATTACGAAAACTATAATATTAATGTACTCTTCCTTACTATTACTATAACTGTAAAACTATACATCTCGCTCAGCCAGTGCGTTAACTTTCTCGGACGTATATATACGTCTTTCGAAAGCATGAAATTTTGCATTGCACTGCTATCTGTAAAACTATAACAGAGGCTCTGGAATACAATATAATGACCTTGATAGTGTGTGTGTTTGCAAAGAATGTACTTATTTAAAGGCACATCTACTTATTAATGCGTTTTCTTTTCCCCTAACCCGTACGCTTATGTGAAAAACGGTGGCACCAGCAAGCGTGTAGTGCACCCCCCCCCCCGCATTTTAGAGGTTAATTAAATCCAAGGGATTAAAGTCAAGTTAGCTCACTTTCTATGAAAAATGGGAAACCTCCTCTTTCAGTTTAAATTCCTTTTAAAATCTAGCTTGCGTGGCTGGTGCTTTCCGTATTTTGCTCATTCTCAGAATAAATAAATTATAGTTTTAAAAAACTAAAAAACACGCTTTTATGGTTAATTGAACTAAAAAGTAAAAAAAAAAATAATTCTAAAAAAAAGAATACAGTGATTAACAAGAAATTTAATGTCAATCTGGTAAAAGCGTGGAAGTGCTTTATACTACATTTTTACACTAATTCTGCATTTTGGAATAGAACTAGTAAGGCATAACAACAATTGATATCGAGTACCTCATGCTTTTAGCACAATGGCATTAATTTTTTTGTTAATCATTTTATTGTTATAATAAGAATTATTTTTTACTTCTTAGTTCGATTCACTATAAAAGCGTGTTTTTTAGTTTTTTAAGCAATAATTTCTCATTTTTTTTAGTTCAATCTACAATAAAAGTATGTTTTTTTAGTTTTTTTTAAGCTATAATTTATTTTTCATTTCTTAGTTGGAGTAAATAAAAGCATGTTTTTTCATATTTATTTTAACTATCATTTTTTCATTGATGAATTAATCTTTTTTGTTGGTTGTATTTGTATTAACTATGAGCGTTTTCGCTTTAGGGTTGTAACTTAATCTTTTAGGCCTCAAATTTGGAATTAGTCGCCAAATATGGAGATGGGAAATCGTTAATCTTGATGATCCTGATCAGGGTAATTGAACAAAATTATTAAATTATTATATTGTCATCGTTCCTTGACAAGTGTGCGAAATTTTGAATTAACCTGACCCTTTAAAGGGGGTAAAAATCTGGTTGAAAGATTCCTTTATATACAGATGAAGCGAAAAAAACGTGTTAAAATCTTTTCGTGTTAAACGATTTTCGTTTCGTCTTAATAGAAAAAAATGCATGAAAATACAAAGTAGTTTATTGGGACTGCTGTATTATTTCGTGATAACTGATATTTCGTCTTTAGTGTTTTTGCGTTAACGTATATTTTACTGTATATTTCTAATTCGGAAAAATCTTAATTTTCATTCAAAAACAAGCTTGTATTTTTGTCACATAAAGAGTTAACATGTTAATACTCCAAAATTTTACATGTACAAGTATGTTGAAATGAATTACCGTACTTCAATAATTTTAATTGCATCTGTTGATATTTTTAATTCTTCAGGCGTGTCTGCTTATTTCGAGAAAATAATTTGAGGGTGGGGTCGTGAATAAATCATTTTAAAGTAATTTTAAATACTGTTATTGTAATACTTCTCTGTTGATTCATTTAATAAATTACACAGATAAATCATATATGGCAGATTGTTTAAGACATATATCAAGTTAGAGGTCAGAAGAAGAAATTGGTTTCTTTTAAGTAGATTTGGGATATATGGGGAGAGGGAGGGTAATTGTTTTCTAATTATTGATCTCTAATTATCGATTAAATCATTGCTGAATGTACCGAGTTTCCTAAAGTTCAGTATAGACCTATTTTTCAATAAGTATTTATTTTACAAACAAAATAATTTAAAGAAATACTGTTTCACGGATCAGGTTCGTGGTTTTTATGCTAAGGGTCCCAAAGAACAAAAGCAGTTTAAGAGTACACAGTACCCTACAAATTTAAAAAAAGATCGATTTTTTTGTGTGTGCATTTTCTTGTGTCTTATATCATTGGGAAGCTTGCCGCCATATTTCAGATCTGCTAACAAATTAGCTTTTAAGATATTTGAAGTTTTCCGAGCTTAGGGTCCAAGCGAGGGGGAGGAGGATGGGGGGGCCGACTCTAGAGGCTCAAGGCCTGACTAACGCCAAGTACATATTTACCCAATTTATAAAACATCAAAGGAAAAATCTGACTTTTTGCAACGGGGGGGGGGATCTTAACATTCTATGTTGACCACTGGTACATTGATAGAAAACATTACAGTGGCACCAAAGCCGTTGAAATTTATACACCGCATAAAAAAAGATCGAACAGAAAATACAGCACAAAACGAATCGCACGAAAATAAAATCCACAAAAAACAGTTCTACTGTATAGTAAATAAGACAAAAGTACAAACTTAAACATTTTATACATTCAGTCAGTTATGTTAGATAAAAAGTAAAAATGAGTTACTTACAAACATTTAATTCTAAACAATTATTAAACAGTCAGTACTTGCTTAATGTGGCGTTTGAATTTGTAGTTTTTTTTATAATTTTTTTACCAATTCATGTATATTAGGAATACTACTTGAAGATGCTGACAAAATTAGAATGTTTTAAGTGCATATCAGATAATTTTGATTTTATTATGTATATATTAGAACACATTTGTTCACAAACATATGTTGATCCAAACCTATAATTTTGGAAAGCCAAATCTAACAAACTTGAAAAATGTTTGTTGGTACAAATTTCCAAAGTTTAATATAATTCAGATCAATTACAGTTGAAATAAGTTCCTCATATTTGCTTTTTAATGTAATATGGTGCTGTAGGTTAATACTTTCGATTTGGGTTTCAGGTGGGTAATAGTTAACGTCTTCCAAAGAAGTTGAAAAAAGATCTAAAGAAAGGTCAATATTTTTTTTGTATCATCTTGAAAATCATTAGAGTGACCACTAAAAGAACTCTGCTAAATAGATATTAAATTTTAATATCTATCCTCCCCCGGAGAATTAATAACTTTGGCAGATAACTCATTCATTAATGTGAAATGTGCTAATTTTTTTCCTTCAAAATAAAGACAAAAAGAATCAAGGTTTGTTCACAAAAGAAGATATCAATTATGGTATGAAAAATACAATCTTTTCCCTGTAATCTTAAGGTATCCGACTACCCCAAAACTGTGAATTTTGCCAAAAATTGACAAATTTTTTTATGATTTTATTTTATGGGCCATCTTATTAGCTTTATAAAAATACCAAGTTTATCCCTTTACGTTTAATAGAACAAAAACTACAAGTGTTTTAGTAAAAGCAGATACCATTACTTTAAGCAAGATGTCGCACTTTAAAACGCGTTTCACTCGAAATGTGATTTTTTGAAAATAATCAAACGGGGTCAGCGATTGCTAAAAAAGTTTTGAACATAATTAACTGAAATTTTTTTCTGTAAGTTCTGCATAAAAGTAGAATTGTTTAAACTTTCAGATTGATCAATCACTGTTTTATTACAAAATTTACAGTCCCTTATGTGAATATAATCACTGTCTTTTTAAGCATTTTCATAGAGTAACCGAGATAAAGTGCTCTAGTTTTTGTAAAAAAGAAAATATCTCTTATCCTGAAGGTCATTTCAAAATTGAACAATATAACAACACATTAAATTGAAAAAATTGAAAATTTGTTCAAAAACCTTTGGTGCAGAATGGGCCGCGTTTAGGCTATTTTTTGTCAATTTTTACCTATTTTTTTCCCATTTAAGTAAAAATAATTTCTTTTTTTCTTCTTAATTTTAGCACATTTTTCTTAAAATGCACTAAACAAATCTAAAAATAACAAAAAAATCCCCATATCTCTTCTTTTAAAAAAAAAGTTGTCGCAACCAATCGGAAACCTTAAATTTAAAATATTTAAATAACCCATAATATCGGTAAGAGAAAGGCTGGATAACTATAATTTCAATAAAATGTTGAGTTTTTTCTTTGTCTGAGACAACCGCATTTCAATAAAATTGTAAAAAAAAAATTATTTTTTCAATTTTTTAAATTTTTTTTAATAAGTCTACGCGTACAACTATTACAAATCCAACGTGCCACATTGTGACATGCGTGCCGTGGTTTGGCCGTCCATGTGTTAAAGTTATAAGGACTGTTACTATTTTACTTTTTAATATTTTTTTTAAAAATCAGAAGAAAAAAATAACTAAGGTAACTATTATAACTATTATCGAAGGAGCTTTATAATGTTAGGCACACAAACATCTTTTCAAAGAAATCGAAGGAGCATATTCGAAAAGAAAATTATCGATCAGTTCACGAAAAAAAAAAAAGAATCGAAGTCTTTGAGATACAGAAATGGTGACAGCTGTCATTTGACACATGTGTATGTTTGACAGTTTTTGTTCGAATGGTGTCGAAAAGAGAAAACAGAGAACTTGGATATGGCGACAACAAAAATGGCGATGTTTTATCTTGGCGGCAGATGTTTAGCTTCTTCGCTTTAATTAAAACAGAAGAGTTCACAACTATACAAAAAGCAATGGAGAATGAATAAATGAATTGATTTATTAACTTTTATGAGATTTTTTTCAAATATTCGCTGTGGAATTTATTTATAGAAAACATTTGGTCATGTTTTGTCTCAGAATCATTGATTTTGGAATGAAAGAAAGCTATATTTTCTTATTTTCAGGATTTTGATATATTTCATTCGAATACAAAGGAAAAAAAGTGTTACGCGTTTTGATTTTCATATTTTATAAGGAACTATTTAAAAAGGTAGAAGAAAATTACAAAAAAGTTAGATTTTGTTGTACTTTTTCAATTCCTACTATAGTTCACTTTCTCCCCATACATATAGTATAATAAAAGGAAAAAATAACAAGACTAAATTACACAACTAACAAAGCTAGAAGATAGAAACTAGGGTTAAAAAACATAACTATAAAAAATGGTGGAAATATATATTGTACAAGTTTTAAATAAACGTATGTTTAACAGGAAACAGAGTTAGAACTTTAAAATGGAAGAAAGCAAAAGAGTCAATGGACTAAAATAGAGACCTATTATGATTTCTAAAGCTGTTGCTGAATTAAGACCAGCAAATTAGGGTTAAGCATACTTTACGGATCCACCTTCCCCGTACAGCAGAAATTTTTGACATAATAGAAAAAACAGAGCCCTATATGTATATATATTGTTCAAATTTCCAATTGTTAATAAAATACTTTCTATTCATCCATTCAAGTTCTAACATATTTTTTTAAACATTTAGTGGATGACACTTGATGTTAATACAGTTCTTTAAAATATTAACTCATTAATTAAATTAAAAAAAGAATAAATAGTAACAAGCAAAAATCATTGTCCAACAGCATATACAGAAAAGAAAATCGTTCGCTGTGACCCTGTTGCTCAATGGATAGCGCGTTAGACTTCTAATGCAAAGGTCGTGGGTTCGAATCCCACCTGGGGTGGCCTAGTTTCTGAAAATGTGATTTCTTTTTTACTATACTATTTTATTAGAATAATTAAATTTAATTAAAGAATAAATAGTAACAAAAAAAAAAATAGTCCAACACCCTATATAGAAATGAAAATGGAAAATTCCAAGGAAAATCGTTTGTTATTTTGTCACTTATTATTGTGATTCTGTCATACGTATATACATATTTATATTAATTGTAATTATTAAGTAAAAAGTAACTAAAGTAAAATGTTTCTTTGTTGACCTAATTAAGAATTGACGTATTTTTTTATATTACCTGTTTATATTTAAAGCTCTCATTCTTATACCTGGTGTATAACGCACGCCCGTAAATTTCGATCTTATTTTTTTGTTAAAAGTGCTCATTATGCGCTGGATTTTACGGTCATAAGAATTCAAACAAAAAAATTTATACTATGATTCAGTTTTTAATTTTAATATTGCAGTACATATCCATATAATAACAAATATCTTTGGAGATTAAAAAAATAACTTTAAATAAAACAGTAAATATAAAAATAAATTAATAATATGGAAAATATATGTAAAGAAACAATAGCATGAAAAGAAAATAATAATATATAAAAATACTAAATATGCAAATAAATGCATTGATATATCAAACAGAAAGAATCATCTATTTTTAAAATGAACTTAAATTAAAGATATAAAGGCTACGCTGAGTACAAATATAGAGTTAAAACTATTTTCATTTGTTTCTCTGATTATAATATTGAAGAGGATTTTTCTATTTTAGAATATCACTGCTGAAGAAAAGGTTTTTTTTCTAATGGCTTATTTTCTTTTTTTTTTTGCATGTTCGTTGCTTTTAAATTATAATACAAAAGTCTCAAAAAATTACGTTAATGTATTTGAAGAATGGGATTTAATTATTTTTTTATGATTATGAAATTATAATATATTTCACTATTAACAAAGCTGAATGCATAATTTTCGTTTTTTTAAAATATTAGTTACTTTAGAAAGTGGCTGAGAAACTGCACAAAGGGGAAAAATATTAAATGTTATAGAATCTTTTTATAGAATTAAAAAAAAAAAAAGCAAAAAATTAAATTAGTGATGCAGGACAAAAAAAGTTCTATTGTTCTTGGTGTTATTTTTATTCTGAATTAAAATAATAGAATTTTTATAAAATTATAAAAGCATTTTTTATGGACTTAAATAATAGATTAATATTTCATTCTTTTTATAAAACAACACGAAAGATATTTCAATATTTCACATATATACTAGCCGTTACTCACCCACTTCGATTGGTATTTTATGGTATTGTATGACTATATATATATAAACTACTGATATCTATGTCTTAACATTAAGCATTCGATTGTATTGAAAAAGTTTTTAAAACTTTCACCTTCTTGATTTAAAAAGGACAGATCTTCCAAATAATAATTTATAAAATTGAAGTAGAATTATCATTTACACTTTCGTAACCCCCTACCCCAAAATGGATTTCAACAAAATCCATTTTTAATGGATCTCTATTCAATAAAACGAAGATTCTTACCAAATTATAAGTCGTTCTAATAGTTAAAAACTATTTTTTTATGAATAAGCTCTATAAACTCCTTTTGTAGTCAATTCCCGTCAGAGCGAATTTCAATTCAACAAAAGAAGCATGCATGCCAAATTTCATTAATGAAGATCTAGTAGTTTGAAAACAGAAATGTTTTTATCAATGCGTCCCAATAATTCCCGGTCCCCTCTATAGGAGTCCATTTCCGCAAAAATTTCATTCTTAGCCAACGCTATTCCATGAAAGGTACATGTTTACCGAATTCCAAATCTGTAGGTCCAAAAACGGGAAAATATTTATAACGCTCCTTAAGACTTCGGAAAGTAACCAAAATTTGAACCCATGACAGTCATTAATTCATGACCATTACCCTTCTTCACATAAACCGAACACGTTGAAAATGACCAAATTCAGTCAAGACAGATATTTTTGTTTTTTATTTTATAGGATAGAACTATCTTTTGACTTTACGAAATATACTTTATTTTGTTTCTACACTACCTAGAGGCCAAGTTACAATCCATTTTATAAAGTTAGAAAAACCGGAAGTGGGTTTTTGATCTACCAGAAGTGGGCATTTAAATTGCTCAAAATCTATTATGACGAGTCTGATAACTCAAAATATTACGAATGTATTTCTATAAAACTTTTTGAACCTGATATTTATATTATTTTTTAGAGAATGTACTAAAATATTTCTTATTGTATGAATACTTTTTGAGTTATGGCTTGTTATTTAAATAATGGTCTCATAAAAAATGCAATATTTCTTATAATGCTTACTCAATCAGCTCTAAAATTTTCAAATTTTAATAAAAAATTTAAATTTTAGTACATTTTCTAGATAAATACATCTAGTTTGTTTTCGTAATACTTTTACTAATATATGTTTATTACTTTTTTCTCTAACTGCTTTGAAGTTTTTCAAAAATATTGCTAAAATTTCACTTATAATTGTGATTTTTGTAAAATTCAGGTAATTTATTTTAAATTTTGATAGTTAAATATAGTAATATTTATTGGTATTGAGTCCTAAAAGAGCATTTTTAATGTTTTAGTATGCTATTTTGTTAAAAAGTACTCCGAACGTGTTCGGATACCTTAAACACTTTTAAAAAAGTAATAATAATTAAAAAAAATTAGTAGCTGCTCTTTTAATTTTAATTAAGAAATGAGGGATCAGGTCACCTATCAAAAGCTAAAAAAAGGGAACTTCCTTACGAACACATACAAAATATACTTAAGTTAAAAAAATATTCTTCGGAATCAATGCATAAAAAAAAAAAAAAATAAAAAAAAAAAAAAAATTAACGATTCATGATTTTTCCCCTCTTTTCATTAGGTCAAAAACTCAGTTTGCCATTTTCCAATAACGGGACAGCCTACATTCCAAGCGAAATTGCAGATTTTTAACGCAAATGACTTTGCTGATTTAATTCGAAATCTGACTTTTCCCAATAAAAATTCCGCTATTTCACAATAGGACAGATTTTGGCAGTCCAATTATTGGTCTGCGTCTTACTCTCGATACACTTTTAAAGTCGAAATCAATAAGCAGTAGTTTTGGTAATGAGTTCCACAGCCAAAAGAAAATATCACGTCAATGGCCAAACTTTTACAATGTTCGCCAATTCGTTTCATTTGGCGACAGTTTGTAATGCAAATGGTAGACTATTATTTTGGTCTATTCATATAATTTTAAACTAATTAAGGACATTAGATAATTAATAAAAATTATTATAATGGAAAAATTTATTCAAATATTACTAGTTTATTTATTGATTATTTACTAAATTTGAATTCTGAATCAAAACGTGGGCTATACGATGTATTCAAAGTAGATGTTTTTTAATAAAGTTTGGAATTTTTTTTTAGGTTTGGTGAACACTTCCACAACGAATATTCAGAATTACTTTTTTTACTTTTTAGTTCGATTCACTATAAAAGCGTGTTTTTAGTTTTTTTTTAAAACTATAATTTATTTTTCATTTTTTTTAGTTTGATCTGCAATAAAGCGTGCTTTTTTTAGTTTTTAAAAATATCTTTATGTATTTCCATTTTCAGAAAAACTGGGCAATTGTTTATATTGTGGTAAGAAATTGCTGTGACGTGAGCGTTTTTGTTTTAGGGTTGTAACTTAATCTTTTAGTCGCCAAATCTGGAAATGGGAAATTATTAATCCTGATGATCTTGATCAGGACAATGGAAAAAAATTATGAAATTATTGTATTGCCATCTGTCCTTGACAAGTGTGCAAAATTTCGAACTAATTTGACCTTTTAAAGTGGGTAAAAATCGAGTTCAAAGATTCCGTTACATACAGGTGAAGCTTATAAAAGCGTGTTATAATAAAGTATTTTATTAATGATTAAAAAATTAAACAAGATATATATATATATATATTGGTTGGCTAGCCGCAAAACTTTGCTTAAACCCGCAATCCTGGTTCCTAAGGCCAGGAGTTCGCTATAATACTCTAAAACGTTTTTTACTATTTTGACTAGCTATCTTTGATTTATAACTATATTGTGTATACTTATGAATTATATATATATAAAAATATATATATAATATGTATATAATACATAAATATAATAAATAAATATATATATATAGGCAGAGAGAGAGAGAGAGAGTAAACTAATAGTATGAGTATGAATCGAAAAAATACAAGAAACAGTACAATACGTTAAAATTATGTGACTTATGACCAAAACATAATACACAGTTGAATAATAATCTCGTGTTGTTATTCTATGGAATAATTCCAAGAACGAGTTATATAAATGCATTAAAAACCCCAAACACATTTAGGACAATTTTCATATTTTGCCCAGAAATTGACTTACATTTCCAATCCTTACGGATTCGAATTAGAATACGAACTTACTGTTTCGTACACACAGTGGAATATTCCATATTCCAAAACAGACGATTCGGGACTAGACATCGTCGCCGACAGGTGATAATAATGCAAATGAGCCTTATTATGATTGAATGCAGCCTAGCCAATGAGATCCCTAAAGTAAACGTCACTTCAACTCACGTGTTGACGTAAGCATGGTTGATGAATTACAAGTATGTGCTCAAACGCTGTTCGTCAATAATAATACAGACTTATAAAATTTGAGGAGATAGTTTTCGAATATGAAAAGATTTTATGCGTACTGGGAGGAGGGGGATCCCAGTCCACCTAGCGGACCAATCCACATTGTACAAATTATGCAACTGTATACAGGGTGCGGTAAAAAACACGGACAAACAATTTTTTAAACAACTTTATAAGAAATTAACTAAATATAACAAATAATATAATAAGAGTACACTCGTACTAATAAATAAATTTTATGGGTTTCAAAGTGACGGCCGTTAGCAGCAATGCAGAGGCGCCAAACGCTTGTAGAAATTTTCAACAATGAGCCTCAAGTCTTTTACCTTTAATCTATCCCATTCCCGCAGAAACAATTGCTTTAAAGAGTAAAGTTTTGTATGGTTTAGTGCAGTCTCTGGACTCAAAAATGGACCATACACTGTAGTCCATGAGATTGAGATCCGGCGAGTAGGGTAGCTATTCTCCATATGATATCATGTCTGGAAATTGCCTTGCACCACTCTCGTGTCTTTTTGGCCTTGTGAGCTGACGCAGAGTCTTGTTGAAACGTCCACTTTGAATTTCTGAAATGCTTTTGGGCTCACGGAAGTACAACAGCTTCAAGAATGCCCCACTGGTACACTTTTTGATTGATTTTAACGCCGTCTTTCACGAAAAACAAAGGTGTTTTGCCACTTGCGCAAATTCTGCCCCAGACCAGGACCGACTTTGGATATTGGCGATATTCAACAATTGTCGAAGTGCTTGGAGCGTCCACAGACCAGATTCAATCGTTTTGGGAGTTATGAACCTGTTGAACCGTAAAGAGCTTCTCATCAGTGAAAAGGAATGTCTCCCAGCGCTGACTTGCGGCCCGTCTCAAAAGTTTTCGGCATCTTCGGAGCCGTACGAGTTTGTTTCTTTCAGTGAGCAGCTGAAATTTTCGCAACTTGTAAGGCTTCAATTCAAGCTCTGTTTTTGCTATTCGCCTCACCGATCTGACACTTATTCCCATGTCACGATCGATTTTCTCAAGGAAACACTCGAATTTCTCTGGACTCACTTTTCGATGGCCTTACGATTCCTTGAAGTGTTTACAGTGCGTTTTCGCCCTCTTCCTGGACGTCGACCATCATTGCCAAGCTCTTTGAAACGGCAGATTGCATCAGACACTGTTTACCGAGGTACATTAAGCAAACAGACGATTTCACACAGTAGTTTCCTAGCTGAAACAACTTTAAAATAGTAGCCCTTTTATTTTTTTTATTATGAAAGTGGTAGATAAAGAAACATGAAAATACCAACTAAAAACAAATTCGTTAACTATTCTAAGAGGCAGGAAATGTGTCCAAGTTTTTTTGCCGCACGCGGTATACTAGGGATGGTGAACCAGTGGCACGCGACATAATATTTTGGGCACACCTCCGATCAAAATGGTTTGTATTTTAGTCCAAAATAACAAAGTTCACTATGAAGTAATCCTTTTAAAGGATCTCATTCGCGCTTTTGACGCTAAAACTGTATGTTTTCATAAACGATATTATTACAAAAAACTACAAGTACTACCAAAATTTGAAAAAAATCAAATATTTAGATATACATGAGAAACCAGACGAGGAAAAAGTTATAGAAGAGTTTATTTCCGTAATTGATTCATCAATCAAGGAGTTTTCAGAGAAATTTTCTCAGTTCAAGGAATTATCCGAAAAGCTCAGGTTTATTTTGTACCCTGATGTGACTTCATTTGATAAACTAATCTTATCCCAGTTCGACTGTTTGGAAACTGAAGAATTTAAAATGCGACAGATTGATTTCCAGTGTAGTTCAATAGGGTTTCAAAAATTTATTGAAACAACGAAAAAGTTGGAATGGATTTGTAAAAATGCTAGTAATGAAGTATTCGAAACATGGAATTCTATTCCAGACACATTTAGCAGTTTGAAGAAGCGGACTCATGCTATTATAACCACATTTTTCACCCTGCACTTCTCGCGCAGGATGTGTCATACCCACCGTCTAACTTTTTTCAACGCTCCTTCTAAATCTTTTTTTGGGAAATGGATAGTTTCTCTCGTGTAGCTGACTTTAATATCCTTTGTGGGGCCTTAGCTTGTTGGTGAATTCTAAATATATTTTTGGATATCGCCTCTTCGGGTATGTCATACCCTGCGCGTGAATCACCGTTACTGTTTTGAATGTATGAGCACGTTTTAAAACTTCCTTATGCTATGGCGTATTATTGTAGTTATGATGAAGAAATGTGATATATAAGTAATTTAATAGATATAGTATTTAATAGATATAGTGCAACAATGTTTCGGATGATGTTGGAACAGTAAGAGAAAATAAAAAAGAAATTCCGAAATTTTTGAGTTTAAAGAATATTGAAGTTTATACTCCTATATGTTTAGTTTTAAAAAGGTACAGATTAAAAGAAATTAAGATCCAGAGAAAACATCGTACTCAGCACAAAGTAAGTAGATCCTTTTCGAAGTAATTGCCAGAGATTTAACAGAATTCCTAAAACTGCAAACTACAATAATCAATGAAATTTTTTAATATACACACCTTATATGTTCTGTATTGAGGGGCCGCGGTAGACTAGTGGTTATGATATTAAACTCATGGATGGATCTTGTCCTAAGATCGCTCCCTAGTGTCACGGAAAACCCGTTAGCGTGATGTGGAGTGAATGAATTGCAGTTATATTAACGCCACGCTACAAAGCAAAACGAATGAACTCGATGCTTTGAACCTCGGGTAAGTGACGAGGATTATACCTGAGCAGGCGTCTATGTTTCCTAACTTCCACACCACACACCAACGGGACATTGAACCTCGAAAGTTTTAGCCTCCTCCACACGATAGATATTCAGTAGCACCAGGACTCGATTCCGCGACCACCGGCCTCTAGTTAGTGACCATAACCACTTGGCTACCACCACCATGGCGTGATGTGAAAGTTTGGATGGAGATTTGTGTGTTGGCTCAGGTGTCACTCGAGCGAAGCTCAAACAGCTCTCGTGTAATTAAGAAGTGTGACTTTAATAACTCTCATTCTCGCACTCGAACATCTTTGGTCCTTTTCATGCCCGTTATGTCAGTGTTTCTCAAATTGTGGGGCGCACTCCCGTAGGGGGGCGTCAACATATTAAAAAGTCGAAAACAAAAGATTATTTTAAAAATATTAATTTACTGAGGAAGCAAAGCAAATATATTCTGGCATACTAAAAAGTAAAATACACATTTACACTGATATAATATACTTATAAATGTATCAGTACTGCGCAGTATATTTTATAATTAAACTAACAATACTAAGTTAAGAACAAGTTTAATAATTACCAGTGACCCTATATGAGATTGTGATAAATTATGCACAAAATATAATGCTTATCTTGATAATTTGTAAGGTTTATATTTAAAATCGTATTGTAGCTTTAGCTTCAATGTACATTATAATTACATTCAACATATTGTTATTGTATGGAAGAGGGGCAAGATGAAAATTATGATTGAAAATTGGGTCTCAAATATTGAAAATTTGAGGAGCACTACGTTAGGTCATTATAAAATTAATTAAAATCTATTCTTCAGTTTTTGTGTATCTATACTTTGCTATTAAATAACATAAAACATATAAATTTAATATTACGTGACATCAAATACTCTTGAAACGCAAATAAATTCAGTCTATTTTGTCAGTATAATCTCATTATCCTTCTCTCCATATTACTCTGAAGTGGAATATAAACTTTTAAAGATTTGCAAACATTCGAAAATCCCATATTCGACGGGAGACGAATCCTCATCCCTACGTCGCGGGCGGGTGATAACAATGGAAATTAGCCGCACCGTGATTCAAAACACCGAAACTACTAAACTCGAAGTGACTTCAAAGTAAACGTCACTTCCATTTGCATAGACGCAACTTATGTACATTAATAACTTGTCGTATAGTACAACTTCCAGCTAAAAATAGCTCGATTTTCGTAAGATTTGAGGAGTTGACATTTAGTTTGATGGAATTCTAAGTGCAAAGTGGTATATTAAAAGGTATATACACTTGGCCTCCGAAAGTCTGCGAACAGGCAATTATTATCTTATGTGTTTATGCTAAAACTTCTATTTAAAAAAAATCTCGCTTCGGAAAACTTACATACCTCTCAGGGATTCTTCTAAATTTCCTTATTTATATAACAATAATAAAATTAACTTTAACATGAAATTCAAAAAAAAATTTTTTTTTTTTAAAGTTAATTTCTACTTTGAATGGAAGAATAGAAAGTATTTTATTAACGTTTGAAAATTTGAACAAGATATGTATAAATAAGCTACATAACAGCAAGATCTATTAAAAGACCAGAATACCCTTTATCAAAATTCAAACATATATAGGCGCTATGCAGCCACATAATATGTGAGAATACATAATCATTTAATTATATATCTTCTAGCTTTGTTAGTGGTATAATTTACTGTCATTTTATTATACTATGTATTTTTTTCATTTTATGATACTATACATACATACATATATATAGGGAGAGAGTGAGCTAATAATAGGAATTTAAAAACAAGAACGACAAAACCAAATAATCAACAACCAC
This sequence comes from Trichonephila clavata, assembly GCA_019973975.1. NCBI lineage: Eukaryota > Metazoa > Arthropoda > Arachnida > Araneae > Nephilidae > Trichonephila > Trichonephila clavata. The sequence goes on from BMAO01017763.1 coordinate 21,054, forward strand.
TCCCGCCAAAAGTCTGCGTAAAAAGTAGAGATTTTAAAGACCTTTTATTGTGAGATAATTGCACCAAGTCGTGTTTTTAAGTAATTATAAGTTTCTGTAAGGATTTATTTAGGATTTGAGATTTTAATGTGAGTGTGATTCTACGGCAGGTAACAGAAAAGAGATCGATGTATTACTGAAAAAAAGATCATACATTTGTAGAATAAATTATATTGAAGAAAAAAAACAACTAAAAAACACCCTTTTTTTGTTAATCGTACTAAGTTGTAACTTAATATTTTAGTCACCAAATCTGGAAATGGGATCTAAATTTGGTCGCCAGATGCGGGATGGGATCTGAAAATGGGAAATCGTTATTCCTGAGCAGGACAACGGAACAAAATTATTAAATTATTCTATTGTCATCGGTCCTGGACAAGTGAGCAAAAAATTTCGATTTAATCTGACCTTTTAAAAAGGGTAAAAATTGAGTTTAAGGATTCCGTTACATACAAGTGAAGCTTATAAAAAGGGTGTTAAAAAGAGGAAATCTTTAAAGAAATTGTTGAAACTGTTTATAGGAGGCATTTATTGATTCAAAAAGAGTTCGTAAACTACAAATAAACATATCTTAACGTCCAAGCCAAGACGTGGCCATTCACCTGCAGCGTCATTTAGAGAATCTTGCTTTGTAATACGCTGTTTAAAAATAAATCCAAGACTGCAAGCTTCACAACTAGCGAAAAGTGTTGCTGGGATAATCCAAAAAAATATGTGACTTAACTTATAATACCAAACGATTAAATATCAGTAAATAAAAAAATGAAAAATTAGAGTTAGATAAATAATTAAATACAAGCAGAAGATAACAGTATTGAAAAGAGAATAATTTCCAGCGTTATAATAGAGTTAGTATAGTATAGTTATAATAGAGTATACAAGAGTTTTTTACCAAGTTGATTGCTACACACCACGTTCGTATGGGATTTCTACTGATCAATAAAAAAAGCATGTTTACCAAATTTCAAGTGTCAGTAATTCTAAGAGTTCAAAAACAAGAGATTTCATCTATATCGCCCCTTGCAATCCCCTTTGGACGTCGATTTCTGCAAAACCCGTTCTTAAAAGTTCTCAACAAAAGAAACATGCCTATAAAGTTTCAAGTCTATTAGTCTAAAAGTTCTAGATATTTCGTGATGAATAAGGGAGTGAGTTGCTTTTCTCCTATATATGTATTTCTGTGTGTGGAAATATGTTGTTGTCCCTGTTATAGACATTATTTAGAATGTTGTGAGCTTCGAACGATTCAGGAACAAATTGCAAATAGAAACTGACTTGTGCTACTGAAGAAACGCAGTATTGAAGGTTCCGATGCAATTTAAATCTGTCTAGGTTCAAGGTCCTCCAGTTGGAGTGGTGTGATAGTTTGAAGAGGGGATTTCCAGATCAGATGCCGTCCTCGTCACTTGACAGAGGTTCAAAATCTCGACGTTTGTCACCAATAGTTCTGTATAAGCATCACTCACTCAAAGAATTTTATGAAATTCAGAACAAAATAATGAAAAATATTTGATGAAATTTCACATGAAGTTATCATATAATAAAAAAAAATGAATGACATTTTATTACTTTAGAACATTTTAAAATCATTTTGCAATTGTAGTATTTAAATGAAAATGAGATCCATAAAAATGTATAAACACAGTGCAATATTAAATAAAAATAAAAATAAAATAAAAACCGTATTGCAAATTATAATCCCACATTTTCGATATTCTATGAAAAATCTAAGACCATATCCAAAGCTCTCAATGGAATAAAATTAAGAATAAAATCAAAAAATGAAAAAAAATATTACTTTAAAAACATTTTTTGAAATTAGATGAAGAATGATTTTTTTTGCTTTAATGTAGAAAAGTAATTATGTAATTATAGAAAGCTTTCAAAAAGTTAAACATCTTCTGTGGAAAACGTATTTTCTGAACTATTTAATAAAAAGGGAACTGATGAAAGTTTCATGAGATGGCGGAATATTTTCCTCAGAGTTTTGTAATTGCTTTCGTTACGAGTTTGAAATTTAATTTAAAAATGCTCCAGATGGAAAAAGATGATTATTTAAATTTCAAAAAGCAAAGAATAAAATAATTGCTTTTGGAATTCTATATATGTATATATGTATTCCAGTCTCAAAATTAAATAATAAATGAATAATGTTGGATTAAATATTATTAGACTGAAATATACTAAGCAGGACACTCATAATTCAAAAATTTAAAAAAAATGCTTTATAAAAATAATTTATTATTGGAATTGAGATTTATTAGCTTGGCTAATGGATATATATTCCAAAGAAATTTTCTCTCTCTGAAAAGTTAAATATTCAAAGCATTATTAATACTTCTATTTCATCAAAATATATTACTAATTATCTTTCCAATTTATTCTCCGAACGAAATATTTATATTCGTGTACTGTTCCACTACACCTTTTAGCAAAATGGAACAAGAACTGATTTTTAATTTTCTTTTTAATTTTAGATTCGGAAAAAATGAGTTGTATATCTAATTATAAAGAAACAAGAGGGAAAAAAAAAGAGTTGAATATATCAATAAAAATAAATATTTTTTCCTTTTCCAATTTAGTCGAAACGAACAAAATCTGATTTCCTCACTACGTTAAAAAAACATGCACTGAATGAAATATTTATTTGTAATTTCGAACAAAAATATAAATAAATCATTTTTGTTTACAGATTGGTTTTCAGCTTCGCCTAATTTAATGTTAAAAAAACACACAACATATTTATAAACATTAAATGTTGAAGCATTCAATTATGATTAAAATAACGATGCGTGATATTTTTTTTCTAGAGCAAAGGCCAAAAAAGACCTTGTAGAATTTAGAATAACTGATGCTTACGGAATCTTAAGACTATTGTATAAATTATTAAATTAATAACGCATAGCAGATTGATTCGAAAATATTCTATATGCTCAAAAGACGAATGTGCAATGTACATGTATTCAAGCAAACGATTTCGAATAATTAAAACTTCCTAAAAAAAGGAAGTTTTAATTATTCTTTCCTTCCTTCCTTTGTCAGCTACAAGAATAAAATTTTATTTTTTTTGCTTGATACTATAAATTAAGAATGTTTGATAAAAGAGTAAAAAAATTATTTTGAAGTATTTTAAAAAGAGAAAATTTTTTATATTATATATCGATGCTTTAATTGTATACATCAATGAATGAAAAACATTTTACTGAAAATAGATTTAAAAAAAACCCGGTCGTTTTTGTTTATTGAAGTAACTTAGAAAGAGTAAATATTTAACCACTTCTTATTATTTTATGCTACCACAGTAAAAACAATTTTTTCCCACGAATTGGTGAAAAGTAAATAAGGTTTGTTTGTTATTTATTTTTATTTTAAAGAAATATATTTTATTTTAAAAGCATTACAAGGAAATATTGACATATCAATTTATATTCTTAGAGAAGTAGATATTGATTTTAGTAAAACGAATACATATTTATAAATCATAAACAATAACGTTCTTTTTACATTATTTTATTTGAACCTTTTGACAAATTTTTAGTTAACAATCGTGGTTTTGTTGCATATTCTCTAAGCTCAGAAATCCAAGAGCCACTAAAGAATCAATGGAAAGAATTTTGAAGGTTCCTTGAACTCTTGGATAGGCAAATAACTCATTTTATTTTCAGAGACAGCTAAATATATTTTGAATAAACTTATTTTATAGATATATGTTATAACTCATAGTTTTTGTTGTATCTGATATAAAAAGTAAAATACTAAACAAATTTCTTTCTTTTTTTCATTCAAATAAAAATAATTTCGTATTGACAGAGTTCCTGTTTTATATTTCGCTTTCAAGAAACAAAACGTTATTTTAAATTTTTTATGCAAAAATACATCTATGCATTATCATTAATTAAGTTATTATTTATTATCAGTTAGTAAACTATACAGTTAACGTACTAAAAAGCACTGTACTATATGTACAATCCTCATAAACTTTATTCGGTAACTTTCTGAGGATATTTGGCAAAAGTTCATACTCACGAAGGAATCAAATTGAGTCAAATAATTATTTTATTCATCAAATTTATTTAAAATTAGAAGAACGATTGGTTATTTTGTTTTATTAGTTTTTAAGACCCAGATTCAGCTAGGCTGCTAAGTTCATAAAAATCAAATGTATCTGTAAATAGTAACAAATATAACAATAGTGTAACAAATATAAATCTGTGGCATGAGTGAGCGAGGGTTTATTATCGTCGCACTGAAAAGCAACACAAGGTCTATTGACAATAGAGATTGTAATTTAGAACCACGGTGTCAAGCTGTAACGGTCTATTCGTGTGCCTCTTACTAATTTTCTTGGGGAAAACTATTACTTTAAATATTGTTCAATCGTAAGCTTTTCAAGAAGAAGATGCGGTTTATGCAAATCATGTCGTATATTTAAGCATTAACTTTTAGGTTCGAAAAAGAGAGAGAGAGGTTAGGAGTTAGATGATAGAAGTTAGAGATTAACGTTAAGTAATTGAAAGCTAGACGAGAGCGACTCGTCGATTGATTAATTAATATATAGGATTGATAATTGACGGTTTAGTCAAGATATTTGAATTACAATCAAATCGATCAGAAGTGGATTATATGAGTCAGGAGTTACGATATTTAGAAAGTAGATTACCAAACGTTCCTAAAGTAAGTGATTGTACTCATAATTAAATACTAAATATCTTTTCTATCTCGCTTTTGATCCAATACTTTAATATAAGTGTATATACTACCCTGGGTTTGTGAGACTTATTAAAGGAAATATAATTATTTTTATTTTGATTATGGTTGGTATTCATTCTAACTCCTAATTACTGATGGATATCGGGGACATCCATTACAAAGTGACGAGAGTGACACTGGCATTTCACTTTCCAACTATGCCAACAAGAGCACTTTGAGCCGTGAAAGATTTAACGTACATCTGCTCCTCTACTCGGCGGGTCTTCAGTGGCACCAGAACTCGATCTCTTGAGACTCCCCCCTCCATTAGTTCGTGACCTTGGCCACAAGACCATATGTGTCATATAGATGCAAGATTAACCTATATATTATCTCTTTCCCTGGCGTAGGCGCGATAACACGTCGAGACAAATCCAACTCTTACTGGCAACGGCGTGTTTTCACGCTTTGACACGCGCTGACAACGCGCCAACATTCAAGTTGGTTCGCCCTGTTCGCTCCAACTAACTAACTAACAATGAATTAATAATTAATTAACAATAATTAATTAATTAAGCTCTTAACTAACAATTACACAATTACAGGAATTTTTTAAAAATTTTAATAATTAATTAATTAAGCTCTTAACTAACAGTTGCACAGTTACAGGATTTTATATTTTATAATTAATTAATTTTAACAACAAGGAGTAAATTAATTTATAAATAATAATAAATTAACTAAAATAAATTAATTAATAATTAATTAATTTTACCAATATTTATGTATTTAATGAATTACTTTTACCATTAATTAATTAATTAATTTATTAATACTAATTGATTAATTGATGCCTAATTGATAATTAATTGATTGATTATTAATTACTTAAGTAAATAAGCTCTTAACTAACATTGCACAGTTACAGGAATTTTTTATTTTAATGCATGCGTTTCAGCCATTTAATTGTTAAATTGCCTGCCAGACTTGGGTAGGATTTAAATATCCCCTGCCGTCAGGGAAAGAGTTATTATAAAACTATACATTATTTAGATATTTAATTATATATTATTTAGAAAGAAATATTTAAAGCATAAGTTGACTAGAAGAGGGTACAAAAATAGAAAAAAAATTGCCATTGAAATATTTTACCCAAAGTAGTAAACTCTACAGATAAGAGAAAGGGGGTCGCTGGATACTTCTAGATTGCCAAAAAAAATTCTTATCTTATAACCGATACTCAAAAATAATCTGGCGGATAGCTCAAATAATTTTGATTGGTGGCACATTCTAATTGAGTCCAGTTACAATTATATAAAAACAAGAAAAATCTATACAAATACTAAGAGGTTTGCGCGGGTGTACATTGGCACATCCTTTCTTCCCGAGGTGGCAGGCTGACTGGTTAAGCATCCACACGGCCAGGAGAGGGCGCTCTATTACCATTCGTTACAATCTAAGGTAAACCACTGAGGATTAGATATGATGAGTTGAATTTGAGATACTAGTTTTAATGTCTTCATTCTCACTTGACTGACCTTGAATAACTGTTTATTTACTTTTCGCAAAAAATTTATTACTAATTTTTGGCAATAAGCCGGCTACGTGGAGTGGTTGGTTTGTCGCTGACCTCTTGCACAAAGGTTGCGGGTTCGACCCCGGCCCAAGTCGATGGATTTTCATGATGCAGACAATCGACAGCAGCCCTGTCGAATGATTATATGGCATGTAAAAGATCCTTAGAATCTATTTGGCTTTGGTGATCTCGGGAAAATTAAATCCTAGAACAGGTTCGCATCGTCAGAGCTCAAGTGCCTCCCTCTGTGGAGGAAACTGGGGGTTAAAACTACCTGCGGTGATTGGTATCCGCCTATATGGCACCGCACTAAAGAGTGATACCTGATCCTGGGATGTACTAGGTCTGCAATGGACAGATCTGCAATCTTACAGAAGTTAAAAAGTCCTGTATTAAAAGAATACATTCAATACATTCATACACAATCCTACGCATCTCTTCTTCACAATAGCGGGCCATCCTTTCTCAACACTTGTGTAGCAAGACACGTGTTAAACGAAAGATATGACGTCTCACAACAGGTGCGGTTGGTCTATCATCCACTTAAAGGAATGAAAAGAATAAAAGTATCTTTTCACTTGAGGAACCGGAATACACTAAGAAGAGGTAGCAGACAGATAGTCATCAAAGAGGCTACGTTACAAGGGAGACACGCAGAGACAACACAACGCAAAACTTGTAAGCTCCAACCTGTTTATTACAGGACTGCATATGATAGTGAGTGTTCGAATTGTCGAGAGTTTTGTGAGAAAACTTCGAATTATTTATCGCGTGTTGTAAACTGGCCAGCCGCAGATTTTACTTCGAAATAATGAGTGTACAAAATGTATTGTTTTAGTTCGAAATATCAAGAGTTTTTCTAGGGACTGAGCATCTACTTCGAATTATCGAAAGGTTCGTATTATCGAAGGTTTGAATTATCGAGAGTCGACCGTATAAACCAGTGATTCCCAAAGTGGTCTATATAGACCCAGTGGTATATGACGATTTGCAAGGGGTCCAGGACAACAAAAATATAATTTGGGTCTATGAGGTGTAAATGGGGGTCTACGATATTGGCTCTCATTAAACCAGATTGTGACTAATTTTGAAAGGAAATTTAATCAGTGGAAACTAGACTCACCTATTTAACAGATTTATTTACTAAATTTAATGAGGGTTTTTGCAGTTACAAGGCAAACAGCATAAATTTTATTAAAACAAGGACCACATTTCACACAGCCTTTCTTGCCAGAATTAAGCTAAAGGAGCATAATTTTGGACGTCACCAACATTTAAATGCCCTTTTTTAGAATTTAAAACTAGATTTGAGAATATTTTGACTATCATAGCACCACAGTCTACAATGAATTCATATGTCACTTTGAAAAAAAAGGTCAGATTATAAGAATTAAGCTCCAGGAATATGTACTAAAATGAAGATCTTAAAAGTAAAGTTTAGAAACGATGTCAACAATTTTAGCTTTAAAAAGATATACTGTTATTTATTCCATATTATGGAATATCTTGAGAAAGTTTTTGTTTTTCCGATTGAGAAGGAGTTTTAGTGCTCTTGCCGATCTC
>BMAO01017764.1:0-13544 GCA_019973975.1 Trichonephila clavata
GGGGGGGATTGTCTCATTTTCAACAAACAAACAATATTTTTTTGCTTTTATTTTCCTATTTCCGACTAAACAAGTTCAAGATTCCTTTTAAAATCATTCGCCGCACGTAGCAAGCATTTTTCCCAAAGAACGTTAGAAGTGAAGCAAGAACAAAAATTAGTGTAGGCGCTATCTCCAACGGCTTGCAGGTCATTTCTCCTAGCCCCTCCTTCCTTCAACGTTTTCTTCAACGTCAAACACCACTTATGGAATGAAAAAAAATTAAATTAAAAAAAATGACTTGGAGTTGAGAACGGGGGGGGGGGGGACGTACACAAAGGGAATCGGTATTAGGAAGAGACGCCGATCGTTTCGCGTCTGATTCATCCGGTTTCGTCCTTGCCCTTGTAGTGACGGTTGCGAGTTAACTGGGCTTCTCCAACGGTCATCGTTGTTATTGCGCAGTGCTTGTTTTGAAGAAATGCTGTGGTTTTCTGCAGTGTTTGGTTTAAAATACAATTCACACAGAGCAACAAGCGTTTATAGACCTTGCTTTGTTTCAATTTTTGAATAGAACAAGCTGAAATGCCCGTTCTTCGCACGGTTAAGTTTAAAAAGTATGAAATCAAGCAAAAATAATATTTTTTTTGGGAAGGTAAAGCCCTGTGTGAAGTAGTATAACCAAAAATTAAAAATATATTTTTTTAAAATGAGTGTTCAGATTATAAATAGTTTTGAACGAACTACAGTGAATAATTTATGGAAACATATATTTAGATAAATGAGAAAAGTAACATGTTATAATTTTTATTTCTTCCGGAAAAGTAGTTGTATGTTTCTGCCCTGATGACTCGGGTACATATCCTGAAATGGATAAACCAAAAGAAAAAAATTAGCTTAGATACCGCGTAAAGTTTTTACAAAACACTATCAATAACATATAAGGTACCCTGTGCAACTGAAAAAAAAAGTAAATTAGTATGAACTAAAATCAAAAAACTATCCATGTTGAACAAAAGTATGATTACTGAATTAAACAGGGGAAAAAAGTAATTAAAAAAATTAATTTTTTAAACAATACTTTTGCAATATTTCATTGAAAATAATTGATTTAGCATGGCAAATAAAGCCCACCAACTAAATAATTTTTACCACACACATTAATTACTACGCGAGTTTTATAAAATGCCATAATCCCTAGGAATTTTTGTTGTACAAAATAACAAATTAATTGACATTTCAAAAGCGATTTCTTGTTATTTTTATTTTTATGGAAAGTATAAATGTTATTTCTGAAAAATTGTAAAGGTTTTTTTTTGAAGTATTTTTCTGCTCTGCAATCAGTAAGCTTACACAAGAGCACCTAATCACCCTTCAAGGGCGTAGCTACCACCGTATCAGCCTTTTCAATGATATGGGGCCTCCAAGCTACAGGGGCCCTAACACGTGTAACCACAGTCTCACTAACAGGGCTCTTATATGTGAAATGGGGCCCGATGGAATTTTGTGATACAGAACCCACTCAGAACTAGCTAAGTCAATGTCTCCCATGGACCAAAAGAGAATCGATTTTTAGTACACAAAGATCAATAACATCAGCTTGTTTTTTAAATGTGAACCCATCCCATAAAAATAGTCTGTGCACGCTATTGTGCGCAATGCTTTTTATCAAGCTTATTCTTAGCAAAATTAATTCTTTTGAATATATTTACTGCATATTTAACAATTGTGCCAAATTACAACTCAGAGCATCAGTAAATAAATTTGTTTTAGTTAAGTTCCTTATAAAAAGGAAATCACATACTTAAAGAAAAACGTTAAGTCCAAGGGTTGAATCCCAATCCAGAAGTATGAATAGTATATCACTTTTCGAAAAAGAAATAAAAAATTAGCAGGCTTTTTTATGCATATATATTTTTTTCTATAAAAATGTTATTCGAAAAAAAACTTTTTAACGATGACTTTTTTTTAAACTTTAAATTAGAAGATTACGTTCAGTGTTTAAACATGAAATACATTTAAAATTTTTCATTCCGTAGACCTAAGAATTGCAGAAAAATTTATTTTATTGTGTTTTGAGATTAAATTTTTTTCTCTCCATTAAATAAAGGTAAGGAGAACTTTTTATTTTGCTTGATCCTGTGACGGATCTATACGCGTCCTTCAATCAACCTCTGGGGAATTCTTTTCGGCCGGCATTTTTCAACCAACCTTCTCCAAAGGGCAGAAAGCGTGATATGCAAATTAGGTTTAATATATATATCATTTATTCGCGAGTTTGGGAGTTAGTGAATTGTGAATAAATTGGAAGTGAAGTAAATCATCAGGGAAACGTATACGTAAAAAGTGTAAGAAGCCAGAATTTGAAATATTTTAAGAAAGTGATTAGTTTAACTATTGGAGACGTGTTAAAGTCAACGCAAAAGGATTAGAAGACTGCAAGAGTTCAGGTACTGTGATCTTAAATCAAGTTGATGTTTAGAAAGTTAAACTAATAGTGCGGTCATTAAATACGTAAGTTCTTTGTGTATAAAGTTATATTAAAAGTAGAGCTGCATGATTGAATATATTCTCCCTAACGCAATCTCGTCTCACTCCCATTCTATTACTGATTAAATTTATCTTGCTCAAGTGTTGTTTGTGTCTGAGTTAAATATAGTGATAAATAAAATAATTGAAGTTCATCATGTCGTCTGATCATTTAGTTCCTCCCACACCTCTAGCCGGGTCACAGGGAAGAAGGGACGTAAATTCTTTATAATCCTTAAAATTAAGAATATATATATAAATTTAATTTTTGTTTCGTTTCGTCTTAAAATGAATTTTTATTGAAAGAGAATTATAGAAGAAAAAATATTGTATGAATTGTGCTCATCCTCATGTGTTTGTAAATTCAATGCACAAAAATTACATTACAATATAATAGTTCTTAGGTTTTTTTTATTTCAAATTTAATCGTGAATAAAAGTAATAAAATTGAAATTGGGTTATAAAAAAACCATTTTTTAAGGGTTATTCTTTTAACAGCATATATAAATTGCAATGATGGCAGTGGCGCACACAAAGGGGGTGTCCTGGGAGTCCGGACACCCCCCGAAGCCCTTGAGTTTTTTTCGATTGATGATAATCCTATATATACATAAAGTAAAATTTAATTAAGTCCTTGTAATTAACAATTTATTTTTTAATTAATGCTAATTATTAATTCAATAATTTATATTTTTACTGTTTTTTGTTAACAAAATCAGAAGAATCAATTGGTGTTGTCTTGAGGAATGATACGAGTTGCGGGACTTTCGACCATGGACACCCCCTTGAAAATTTTTTGTGTGCAACATCATTATGATGGTAATACATAAATGTGTGTTGAATGTAAATCCACACTTAAATTTTATTCTTCACTGTAATGTTTCAAATATAATAATCTTTAATCGAAACATTTCTACAAATTAAAGTAACCACGGTAGCCTAGTGGTCAAGGTTCCGGACTCGTGTCATAAGTTCGACCCTAGTGCCACTGAAGACCAGCCATGTAGGGGGGGGGGCGCTGATGAATGTTAAATATGTCGAGGCTTAAACGTGCTCCCAATGGTGTGGTGCGAGAGTTAGGAGAAGTGGTGCCAGCTCAGGTGTCATCCTCGTCACTTGACCATGTTCAAAATTACGAGGTCCATCGCCAATAGCCGAAGTGTACCTATATAGCTTGACGTTTTTGTACACTCACTCACTTTATAAAATCGTGGCTCATAAAAATCGGCTCCGGTGGCTTTGAGGTAACGTGTCGTAAGTCCAAGGTCGTGGGTTCGACCCAGGCTAGAGTCAATAAATTTTCTGGATGCGAGATTTTTACGCATTTCAATCGATTATGTGGCATGTAAAAGAATTGAGTAAAATTCAAACGTCACAAATTGGTAGCGGGAGCCGCAATTAGATGGTGCCACCTGTAGCGCACACAAAAAATTTTTCAAGGGGGGGGGCATGGTCGAAAATCCCCCAACTCGTATCATACCTCAAGACAACACCAATTGATTCTTCCGATTTTGTTGACAAAAACAGTAAAAAATAAATTATTGAATTAATAATTAGCATTAATTATTAAAATAAATTTTTAATTGCAAGTATTTTATTAAATTTTATGTTATATATACATAGGATTATTATCAATCGAAAAACACTCAAGGGCTTTGGGGGTTGTCCGGACCCCCAGGACACCCCACTTGTGTGCGTCACTGGGTGCCACCAATGAAATGGCTTCCAGTCTTTTGGGGACTTTCCGTGTCTGCAAAAACTTAGTTGCCAATAGGCAGCCCTTTGGGAGAGGAGGAGGGGGAGAAATTTGCAAAATTAAAAATTAATTTCATTTTATGAAATTAAAAGAAAACTGTTTTAAATTTCACCAACGTATTTTTTTACAAATAATTTGTACTCTAAAATTAAAAGTGCTTGCTAAAAGAAAATGCAACTTTTCAAGCATCTAAAACGGGGTGGGCATTACGTCGATCGCGATCGACCGGTGGACCATTAAGACATTTTGGGGTGACCGACTAAAAATTTTGCCAGTTAGTAAGTATATACGGAAAATTCAAGATTGGATGACAGTGCGCAGACTAGCCTTCTACTGATTATAACAACAAAAACTAACTTTAGATAAAAATGCGTTATTTTTTTAAATGTATTTTGAATAGTTTAATAATAAATGTATCATTTGATATAATTATATTGGGGCTATTATTATTAAGTTTGTATCTTGAGTTTTGCTCTAAACGCGGTTTTACAAGGGTTGTCTTTTTATTTTAGTTCGGTAGGTAAGTACATATACTCCATGCTTATTATTAAGTCATAATAATAACCTTTTCCTTACCTCCCCACACCTACGACATTGGGCAGTAGTGTACACTAGAATTTTTAAAGGGAAAGGGGTCGAGGGTTGAAGGTCTAACATTCTCGTATCATACCCTAATAAACAGCAAAACACATTTTTTTTTATTTTGTCGATTGTCAGGAGCAAAAAATAAAATATTGAACAAATAATTAAAATTAATAAATAAAAAGATTACTAATATCAAAATACTTATAACATTTTACAAACTAAATACATGGGACTATAATGAATCGGGAAAAAATGAAGGGTTATGAGGGAGGATCAGGACCCGTGCACCCTCCCCCGTCCTGGTGTGCTGCACTGACACTGGGTGGACCGCAACTCCTTGAAACAATTAAAAGACGCCCGCACCCTAGAAAAGTCTGCCCACCCCTGATCTAAAAAGAGTTGCATGTAGGGCAAACACAAAACACACTAATTTAACATCATCAACTCGGGGAATTCCGGCTTCTCCAATAATGCATTTCTATGCTTTCACTAAAAAGGGTGCACTTAACGCACTCATCCTATTTGGCAGCACTGCTCTTGTGCTTTGAGACATCAAAAAGAAAGATAACTCGATCACAAGCACTGCCATATCGAGACAGCACATTTGAAAAAGAGAGACAGCGCCGCAATATGTCAAATGCAAGATGTGATGAGAAAATAAATGATTCATCCTAAACTATGAAGTAGATGGGAGATGATTTGATGACTCAGATTAAAGGAAGAATGAATTATTCCGCTTAATGCGTAAGGCAATTAAGGGACTTTTATTCCCTCTGCATTTTTAAAATTCTTAATTTACAGAGCATTTTTTTTCCCTTTGAGTTTTCAGAATTGTTAATTTAATGCCCCGTAATTGGTCTTTATAATTCCAACAAAAATAGCCGTTAAAAATCAACTGACAAAATCTGAACTGAAGATTAAAAAGTAAAGGTTTTTTTTTTTACATTTTTCAAATTGTGGACATTTTGCATTTTTATGTCTATTTCGCATGCAAAATTCCAACTGTTTTTTTTTTAATGTATCCAATTGTTTATAAAACTGACATTTTTTGTTATAAATTTTATCTGATGCATTTTTTTATAAGCTTCCATTCCATGTGGTTTAAATTTTTAAAGTACAGTAGAACGTCATTTATCCAAATCAATTGGGACCGGACACCGTTCGGATACGCGATTGTTCGCATAACCGAAAACCGAATGCGATCCATGCAGTTTCTGAAACCGGACACTAGACGTATATTGAAAATCATCATATGCAGGAAACGTAATTGAAGAAAAAGCAAAATAGGTGCAAAATGTCGCAATTTTACCTTTATTGTAGAAAATAATCACTTATTTTTCGCTGTACTATTGTAAATCTTCGATTTTTCGCTGCAAGGTAAAAAAAAAACTGTTTCGGATGATAAACGTTCGGAAAAACGACGTTCTACTGTATCCGTACTCGTTGAAAATGACCGCGAATTCGGTCAAAACACACACACATATATATATATAATATTATTTTATTGAATTGAGTCTTTTGGCTTACAAAACATACTTTGTTTGGTTTCTACGTTACCTAGCCGCGGTAGCCAAGTGGTCAAGATATCGGATCGTGGCTGACGTGTCATGAGTTCGAGCCCGCCATAAGAGGAGAACCGCCATATAGAGGAGCAATGCATGTTAAATCTGTTGAGAGCTCAAACGCCCTCCCGTTGGTGTGGTGTAGTAGTTAGGAGAGGGGTTCCAGCTCAGGTGTCATCCTCGTCACTTGACCATGGTTCAAAATTATGAGGTCCGTCGCCAAAAGCTCTCGAGTAGCTGAACAGTGTGACGTTAATATTCACTCACTACGTTAACTAGAGGACAAGTTACAATGAACTTTATACAATTATAAAAACCGGAAGTGGGTCTTGATCTACCAAAGTAGGCATTTAAATAGCTCGAAATCTTTGATGGCGAGTCTGATAAATCACAATGTTATAAATAAATACTTCTATAAGACGTTTTGAACCTCATATTTATATTATTTTCAAAATACTTCTCATTGTATGAGTATATTTTGAGTTATTGCCTGTTATTTAAATAATGATCTCATAAAGAGAATGTCCCATTCGTACTATTCGTCTACTCGAGGGCTTTTGGCGACGGACCTCGTAGTTTTGAAACATGGACAAGTGACGAGGATGACACCTGAGCTGGCACCCCTCTCTTAACTTTCTCACCACACCAAAGGGAGGAAGTTTGAGCATCGACAGATTTAACGTGCATCGTCCCCTACATGGCAGGTCTTCAGCGGTACTAGGCTCAAACTCATGACACGCTCGGACTCGGCCACGTGTCCGTTACCTTTACAACTAGGCTACCGTGGCCTCCGAAGGAATGTGAGGGATATTGGTGGTGCACCTTGCAATTCTGAATCGTGGACAATGACAAGAAGGATACTTGAGATAACACCCCACTCTGCTAACCTGCACATCTCTAAAACGTTAGAATTGAACAATATAAATGTAATGGTTATCAGCCCTTCTATATAAACGGGTCTTTAAGGACACTAAGACTCGAGCCTACAATTCATCCAACAAAAAAAAATGCTTTTATCTTTATTTTAACTAACATAAGAAGCTCTCAAACAACATCTTTTTTACAGAGTAGCTCTAAAAATAAAGCTTAATAAATTATAGTTAAAAAATCTAAAAAATAGCCCTTTTTTATAGTTAATTGAACTGAATTGTAACTTAATCTTTTAGTCGCCAAATCTGGAAATGGGATCTGAAAATAGGAATTAGTTGTTTCTGATGATCCTGATCAGGACAATGAACAAAATTATGAAATTATTATATTGTCATATTGGTCCTAGGCAAGTGAGCAAATTTCGAATTAATCTGACCTGTTAAAGTGGGTAAAAATTGAGTTCAAAGATTTCGTTATTTACAATTGAAGCTTATAAAAGCGTTTTAAAAATTACTTCATTTTTAAATTTTTCGAACTCTTAGCTACCTACAAATATGATTTGCTTATTATTTCTATAAGAAATTATTCTTTCCTGCGTGTGGTTACATCCTAAGAATTTAGTGAGTACCTACAAAAAAATTTTAAAACACGTTAAAATATTATGTTGTAAAAAAAAAAAAAAAAATCTGTGTGCGTTTACACACAGATTTTTTTTTTTACAAGATAATATTTTGACGTGTTTTACATTTAAACTAATACGACTCTTCTAATATTTTACGGATTGACAAGAAAGAAGTTTTACTGAAATGATTTTCTTATAAAGATTTAATTTGAAAAAAAAAATTTAATTGTTTGTCCTATTTTTATATAATTTGCACATTACCTTCATTTCCACTAAAACAAAAAACAGAAAAATAATTAGAATATCACTTTAGAAATTTTTACTAATTTTTGAATAATTGCGTACTATTATTGGGGGTAGATTTATGTGTGTGTGAAGTTTAATAATATCTCCATTTGGAAAGTTTCCCTGACCTGAGCTATTTGCTCATAATGAGGCTGAATGCAAAAGCTAACGCCCGTTTAATGTGTTATATATGTCTGGGTCCAGACGTATATAATGGTCAGATCGCCTTTCGAGTTCATGATTGGTCAGTGGCCAGTACATTAAAAATTCAGAAATATCGAATTTTGATAAATTTGATATTTTATGTGATTTTTAAGGATAAATAATTATCTAAAAATCTTTTTCTGTTATTTTTAACCCGCCATTTTCTTGCATAAACATGTTTAAAAAGACATGAGAAATGTATTGTGTGTTTGAAATATCTGATTTAGAAAGTTGTTTTTGAGCTGTTTTTAGCATATAATATGAAATATGAACAATAACAGGAAAACAAGTAAAAATTTCTCGTAATAGGTTCATTGATTGCTTATTAAGGTTACCCTCTGAAGCAACAGGAAAGTTGACGGCATGGAAAAAATTTATGTATATCATCCAATGAGAAGCGAGCTGGGTGGCATTAAATATATACAGTCCCTCCTGGTCCAATGTATAGTGTTCTCTGTGTAAAAGGGTTGATGTTCTATCGTGGGACGTTGGCGTTGTGTGGTAGTTTGGGGGAGGTGGATGCCAGGTTAGGTGTCATCCTCGTCATTTGACGGTGGTTCACAACTTGAGGTCTGTCGCCAATAGACCTCATGTTGTTTTTGAGTACGGCCTTAGAAAAAACCCACTCAAACACACCCCATACACCCAAACAACCACACCCACTCTGGAAAAACGGAGATGCAAACGCTTTTAAATGTTACAGAGATAAGATTATAGAATAGATCTTACCCTGTCGCTGCTCATCCCACGATTTTCAGGAGCCGCGGTAGGCAAGTGGTCTAGGCATCGGATCATGGCTAGCGTGTCATGAGTTCGATCCCAGTACCATTAAAGACCCGCCGTGTAGGGAGCGATGCACGATAATCTGTCGAGAGCTCAAACGTTCTCCCATTGGAGTGGTAGTTAGGAGAGGGGGGTGCCAGCTCAGGTGTCGTCCGCGTCACTTGACTATGGTTCAAAATTACGCGGACCGTCGCCAAAAGCCCTAGTGTAGCTAAAACAGTGCGACGTTAATATTACTCACTCACCCACGTTGATGTAGCAAAATTTGCGCATCCCGAAATTTCCGTGGGTATGCATTTTTTCTGACTATTTAGCTGTGCAGTTCCTGTTTATGTTTTTATGTTCATATTTTTATGATCTAATTCTATAATTAAAAAAAACTCCTTTCAAAATTTTTTGTATAACTTTAAAAAATATAGATTCAATATGTGGATTTGAAATACGTAATAAAAAAATAAGAAATTTTTGAACCTACTTTGAAAATAAATAAGCAGTGAGAGGGTTAATGGAGTCATAAATTCACCCCTTATGTGTCTTAATAACATTGGCATCCTATTTTAAAAGGTGATAGGAATATTTTGGTTGCCTAAAAATGGGATTATCTTGACCTCTAAAGTCCGAGACAATTCTTTGTTGACTTAAGTCCTCACAGCTGCGGAGTCTAAACGCATACGTATGTCTACCTCTTCCGGCCGCGGTCCGAATCGGCACAAAAATTCCTGTTAAAATCCATAATAAACAAATTTAAAATCCAGAAATGTGTATTTTATTCTTGTCTAATCTCAAATTAAAAAAATAAAATAAATCCCAGTTAATGAGTGACAGAGGGTTTATACTTTTTTCTTGTAATATATATGTTAATGATGAAATGGTAAGATTTATAAGGCATTAATATATTTGTTTATTTAAGAACATATCATTTTTTCATATATAGTTAAATAATAAATCTGTCTTCATCCTTGGCATTCCTGACTGGATAATTCGTTAAGCGTTATCGCTGAGTGTGCACTTGAAAAAAGAAGAGAGAGAAAAGTCGTTAGACATCTTGTAACAAATATTCTAAATCAGACATTATCTCCAAGTTCCTGTTGCTACATTCCGTCATCTGTCAGTTAATTTCAGATATCATCTTAACTGCATTCCTCTTCACTATAAATAAGTTTATATTTATTTAAGAAAAAATTTCCCTGATGTCTGCTCCGAATGCGCGATGGATTTTTGAATTTTATAAAATCATTGTTGTACAGGAAAAAGGAATCTTACTAAGTACTGATTTCTAGAAAAAACCAATGTTTAAAAATGAAATAATTTATTACAAATATGGCAGATTTATAATATTTAGAAATAAATATTAATGGTTCGGTTTAAAAAATAGCTTATGTCGAAAGAATATATTGTATATTTCTTTCATTATATGAGTGTATATGTTAGATATCTTCTGGAAAGGGGCAAGATTTAGGAGATTAATTGATCACCTGAAATTTGGCGCATTTATTAAACTTATCATGATTCTTTATGTATATTGTGTAAAAATTCGATTGATTAAAATAACTATTCCAATAACATTTATTTAGTATTATTATTTACCTTAATCAAATTATTTTTATTGAAGTTAACTTCTTCAGGCATGGTAGGGAAAAATTTCGTTGCACGTTACTCATTACGCGTTACCGTTACGCGTTACGCAATGAACGTTAGGTACGGTTGAATTTGTGGATGAGTAACATGTATAAGTGTTTGCCTGGGTCTAGTAGTATACCAAAATGAGTAAATGTATATGGTTAAGCATTAACACTAAGGGACTTCCTCTTTTTTTTCAAAGAAGTGAAAAGCGACTCACTCACTCTTCATCACGATATCTCCGGAACTATTCACCCTATAGACTTGAAATTTGGTAGGCATGTTCCTTTCATGGAGTAGAGATCCGTTAAGAACGGATTTTGCTAAATTCGAAACGTTTGGGGCGTTACTGGAGTTAAGGGGCGTTTTCAATAATTATTTCCATTTTTAAACTACTCAAAGTACAATCTTGAAATTTGGTTAGCAGATTCCTTTCATAGAGTAGAGATCCGCTACAAAATGAGTTTGGGGAAAATTGACCCCAAGTGGCGTTGCGAGGGCTTTGGGGGCATTATAGATAATTATTTCCATTTTAAACTATTAGACGCACAGTCTTTTATTTGATTAATGGATTCCTTTCATAAAGTAGAGATCAGCTACAAAATGGGTTTTGGGAAAATTGACCCCAAGTGACGTTGCGGAGTATTAAGGGGCGTAATAGATAAATATTTCCGTTTTTAAACTACTTGACCTTCCTGCCTGAAAATTGGTAGGCATGTTTCTTTCATGGAGTAAATATCCGCTACAAAATGGGGTTTGGGGAAATTAACCCCAGGAGGTATTGCGGGTGTTAAGGTGCGCTATAAATTCCGATTTTTAAACTATTAGACGTACAGTCTTGGAATTTGGTAAACAGATTCATCTGATAGGGTAGAGATCCGCTACAAAATGGGGTTCGTGAAAATCGACCGCCAAGTGGCGTTGCGGGGCTTAAAGGGCTCAACATGGAAAACATGTTTTTTTGTTCTTTTTTTTTCTGTATCCATCTAGGTTTTGATTTTTCTGGAAATGATTAACTGGAAACAAATAAGACTTTATAAAACAGCAGTGATATTTTATAGGTGACTTGATTAGTTCGTGTCAATAAGAATTACATTAAATTTGCTGTTGATTTTAATTTAATAAAATAAAATGATACATTATATAACGGAGGTGCTCAAAATTAGTATCATTTGCATATTTAGTCGAATTTCTTGGAGCTTAACAAAAAGTAATACTAGTGCTTCCAACTACAAATGAGAATTTTCTGTGTCTATTATTCAAACATATATGCAAGTAAAGGCTGTGGATTTAGAAAAAAATGCTTTATTAACGGATTTGTCAAATTTCGTGCTTTATTCATTTGCCTCTCTTTCCAGTTTTCATAGTTTTTTTTTTTGTAACATTCGGCGACATTCAAAAGAAAATACAATGAAAATCGTTTTACACGAAACTGAGGAAACTGAAATATTTTTTCGTGTTAAAGGATATTGATTTTTCTTGTACTTTTGTAAGCTTTCGGGACTTTTGTATTATTTCTTGTCAACCGAAATTTCGTCTTAAGCGTTTTCACGTTTTGCGTATTTTATTGCAATTAAAATGATTAACTACCAACCGTTCGGATAATGGAATGAGTCATCGGAAGACTGGAGGCAAATCGGTCTCAAGCGAATCTTGATAAAAATTTTAACATAACGTAATTGTACATAACTTATTTTGACACTACTATAATACCGGTTGCATAAAGACAAAGTTAACAATGAGAGTAAAGAATTACTTCTAAGAGTGAAACAGCTTTTCAACTGTCTTGGGAGCTCATACTGTTACACAAACCCACATTTTAAGAGTTGGCAGTTTCCAGAAGAGAGGTCTATTTAATAGAAAACCCGTGTCACACATATTCACTGCACACATAACTCGTTTTGAATTATCCAAAGAACATTGATACTAACTAGAGCAAAGATCAGTGGGAAACTGTTTAATTCATTGATGAGTACAGATTCAAGCCAATTACTGATTCTCAAGATATCCCTTATTTGGGCGGAACCTAGGACCGCTACATGTTCTTCACCAAGCAAAAAAGAAACTAGTTATAACGGTAGAAATTTTATGGTTTGGACAAGCATCAGAATAGACGGACGCACAGACCTCCATGCCTTAGAACATGGGTGTCTAAACTATGACCGTTTGAGGGTCACATTGCAACAAAAATGGCCATATGGGTATGTATAGTCTCGGCCATACATACAATATTTTTTCAACAAATTGAAATAAAAAATTAACCCTATGAGTTTTATTAAAATAAATTAACTTCTTTTCATTATAATTTTTAGAAATTTGAACTAGATGTGTGTAAGTACATATTTATTTTAAATTTTTAAAAGGTTTGTTTCACTTAGTTAGGATATTTCAGGAAGATGAAAAAAATTTAAATTAATGAGATGGATGAATTTGTTTTTGTTGAACAACCAAATCGATATCGGTTCAATAGACGAGGTTGCAAACTCTTTTATGCATTTTCAAGATATTTGTCAGCGTCTTTGTCCTATTTTTGTTTTTTTGTATGCTTCATGCTTGAAAATAATCGTTCACAAATGTAGGTACGGCCAAAAGCTGAAGACATTAATAAAGCGTGATTGTGTAAGTGTGTGAAATTAGGACATTTATCGCGAGGTAGGTTATCTTTATAAAACTCCAGCAAAGAAACATTCTCAAATTTTCCTTTCATTTGAATGTCTCTTTGCAGTTCACTGCATTTCATTTGAAGATT
>BMAO01017765.1:0-25287 GCA_019973975.1 Trichonephila clavata
TTGGTACAGTTGTAATCTGTAATTGAAGGGTGGTTGCCCTAATAATACAACCTAAGTTTTAATCATATATGTTTAATGTTCGTGTCATGTCCGTGTCGTCCAGCAATAAAACCTTATAAAAGACAAAAAAGTCGTCTTCATTCTACCACTGAATTCACCACAGAAGTATCAGTGCGCATCGCCGTCAAGTTCTACTACATCCAAACTGTGCCAGGTTGAGTAAGAGTTTAAAATATTGATTTTAAATTGAAGATTTGATAGAATAATTGGCAGTCTTGGCTACATTATATTGACACGAAATAATGAGGAACAATTAGATAGATTAAAACGTAAGCGAACTGCGCTGAGAACATTAACTACTAAGCTAATAAGAAAGTTGAAGATAATTAGAAACGAATGATGACAGGATGAATTATGTGATTTGAAGGAATTATTATTAGAAAGAAAAGTAATTAAAAGAAAATTGATGACTCAATTCATTCATTAATAGAATTAAGTCTTTAGAAACGATGTAACGAACTCAGAGGAATATCAGGAAAAATGTTCTCGAGCTGTGAAAAGAATAGCACGAGTTTAGGAAAAGAAAAGAACAGAATCTTTCAATAAAATTCCTGATGAAAGCAGATTAACCTGCAAAGTGCTCACAGTTCAGTAAACTTCCCAAACTAGTATAGAAAATATTCAGTGACCCAACAAAATTTACAGAATTTGAATATTATGAAATACGATAATAAAAATTGAAAGCTTAAGTAAAGTAGAAAAATTTGCGTATTTAAAAAACATACTTATAGGTCAAGCACATAATGTCGTAGCTTCACTAGAATTAAATGAAAAGAATTATGATGAGAGCATAAAAGCTTTAAAAGAAAGATTTGGAAAAAAAGACATTATAATTATCAATTCATGAATAAATTGTTAAACTAGAATCGGTAAAGAATTCAAATAATGTTAAAGCTTTAAGAAATTTATACGATGAAAATAGAAATTGCTGTTCGAAACCTGGATTCTCAGGAGTTACGAAAGGATCATTTGGTCAATTATTAATACCAATTTTATAAAATCTATTCCAGAAGAATTTGTTCTGGAATTAATAGAAGGAAAAATTCAAAAGAAGACATAAGCGTGACAGATTTATTGAATTTCATTAAACCGAAATAGAATGTCGTGAAGCGGCTAGTTCTTTGACACAAGAGAGAACAAATACATGGTCTCCACGTTTCGAACAGGCAAAATATGAAAATAGAAAAATGTCTAGAAATGTACCCACGGCTGCGAGTTTCAATACTGTGACAATCGTGTGTGCATCTTTTTAATCAATGCCATTGCTCATTTTCTTGTTATAAGAGTGTAAAGAAAAATTATATAAATTACGTAACGAAAATCGTTGTTATATTTGTTTCCGGAAGTATCATATTAGTAAAAATTGTAAAAATAAAATAATGTCTAAAATGCGGACTTAAATCGCATCATGAATCAATATGTACTAACAGATTAAACCAAAACAACAAGCGAACAGCTTCAAATCAAATTGTCAATCAAAATATTGAAAAACCCGCAAAGTAATCTCGTAAAAGAACCAATTAACTCTCCGGATGAGCATTCTCTTTCTATATTCAAAATAAATCTTTATGTAAAAAAGATCCTTTATTACAAACATTTCCATACTAGCTTTCATGAGGATAAAATTGAGTTAACTAATTTAATTCTAGATTGTGGTGCTACGCGAAGTTTTATACATGTTAGTTTAGTGAAAAAATTAAACTTAAAAATTGTAGGAGAAGAAATACTTTCTGTTTTTTCCTTCGGAATGACTCATGCCACACCCAAAACATACTCCGTTGTCGAGCTGTTTATTTCGGATATGAAGCAAACAAAAAAATAAAAGTTAGCTGCCTCGTTACTGAAGTTATAACGGCGGCAGAGGTCACTGCCCCTTCGCGGTTGACACTAAAGGCTATGAACAAGTTAGGGTTACACATTGCGGGTTGTCCGAGACCACAGTGGGAATTCTCATTGGGTGGATCACTATTGGCAAATAGTAAGAGGTGAAAAGGTCAGAATAGGAAAGAAATTTATGCGATTTCAACTCGTTTTGGTTGGGTACCGGCAGGGTTACAAGATCCCCCCTACACACGGGAGGAGAATTCGAAACTCAAAACAGTGCGATTATAAATTTTCTTCTTGCGTGAAGACTCTTTAAGATCCTTGTGGAGTTTAGATTTGATGGGAATTACTGACAACCAAACTGTTTCTAAGGAGGAAAGGGAGATAATTCAGGGTTCGAAAGGCAAATACAATTTGAAAATAATAGATATTCCGTTGGCTTGCTATGGAAAGCTGAAATGGGTCAGTTAGAAAATAATTTTCGCAGTTGCATTAAGGCGATTGAAAATCTTAAGAATAGATTAAATAGAAATCCCGATATTTTTGAGCAGTATAAAAGAGTAATAGAAGAGCAAATTAAAGAGGGTATAGTTGAGGAATGTTCAGATGAAGGACATGATTCGTCGTATTTTATGCCACATAGAGAAATACTTAAACAAAATGAAACTACGAGTTGTAGAGTTGTTTATGACGCGAGCTCTTCACGATCTAAAAACGTAAAATCCCTTAATGATTTCTAGATATTGGGCCTAATTTGTCCCCTCTTGTATTGGACGTAATTTTAAAATTTCGCAAATATGAAATGCTTTTAACGGAGATATTGCCAAAGCATTTTTAATGATAAGTATCGCAGAAAAGGATAGGATTATTTAAAATTTCTTTGTATGGTAAAAGTGAAGATGAACATAAAAATTTTAAGATTTAAACGTCTTCCATTCGGACTCTGCTGTAGTCCAGCAATTTTAGCAATGACGATAAAATATCATATAAAAAAATATGCAAATACAAATCCGGAAGTTATAAAATGCTCGATTCATCTTTATATGTAGACGATTTGTATTATGGCGCAGACACAATAAAAGATGCATATAGATTGTCAACAGACGCAATTAAAATTTTCTTAAATGCTGGGATGGATCTACGAAAATTAAGATCCAATTCCTCGGAACTTAATTCTTTATGGATTGAAAAGGGTTTTAATGTGGGATTGACTAAAGAGTCAAAATTTTTGGCATGGTTTGGACCCCAGAAATGGACGAGATAAAATTAAATTGTGAATTCTTAGAGAATTCATTCGATCGTATTCCTCAAAAGGCTACTAAGAGAACTATTCTTCAGACTGAGCGAGAGTTTACGATCCAATGGGATTGTCTCAGCCCTTTACGATGATAATGAAAATCCTGTTACAAAAAATATGGATTGCAGGACTTGATTGGGATGAAACCCTACCAGAGGAGATGAGGAAGGAATGGGTGCTTTGGCGATCCCAATTAAAATTACTGCAGAACTTTTCTATTTCAAGAAGTATTTGTTAGTAATGAGAAATATGATGTCAGCCTTCACATATTTGCTGACGCTTGTCCTAAAGCGTATGGTGCGGTTGGGTATTTTCGATACCTAGATGATAAACGACATATTCGCACTAGTTTTATCATTTCAAAGGGTCGTGTAGCTCCATTGAAAACAATGACTTTGCCCCGTTTAGAACTGATGCAGGCTTAGTAGCTGCCAAATTAGCTAATTACTTGACTAGTTTATTTCCCGATCTGAGCCAACGACTATTTCTTTGGACTGATAGTCAAATAGTTCTCCATTGGATAAGGGATGTGCTAGGAACTGGAAGCCCTTTGTATGCAATAGGTTTCGGAGATTCAATCTCTCACTGATCCTAAACAGTGGTCTCACTGTAGTGGAAAGGAAAATCCAGCGACTTGTTATCTCGGGAGAAAGTGCAATCAACCTTGTGAAGAGTTCCCTTTGGTTACAGGACCTCGTTGGCTCTCTAAGCCTGATACCTTTGGCCGGAGAATCAGCAAAGACATGTCAACGAGGAGAGTGTTGTGAATGAAAAAAGATCTAAGGACATTCATTCTCTTACCGCTACTATTCGAGACATTGAAACTTCGACTTTGTTGGATTTGACCCGATTCAGTAGTTTATTGAGAGTTCATCGAATCACGGCGTATGTCATGAGATTTATCAACAATACTCAAAGAAAATCCATCAAATTAAAAGCCCGTTAAGTTCAACTGAAATTTCAAGTGCCGAGCGCTATTGGGTGAAAGCTATCCAACGAAAACACTTTCGAAAGGAGACTCTAGATCTTTCTCAGGGAAAGTCTCTAGACAAGGCATCTAAAATTTATTCGCTTAACCCAGAGCTAGATATGCATGGTCTTCTGCGTCTAAAGGGAAGACTTCATTTCTCTCTCTCTCTCTGATCTAGATTTCGGAGAAAAACACCCATTGTTGCTACCTAACAAGGATAGGTACAGTGAATTAGTAATTCTACATGCCCATAAACATTTACTTCATGCTGGTGTTGAGGCTACTTTAGCCCAAGTCAGAGAGAAGTTTTGGATTTTAAAAGGACGCCAATGTGTCAAATCTATTTTAAGTAGGTGTTTCTTGTGCAAAAAATACACAGTACGTCCTGGTAACCAAGAAATCGCCCCTTTGCCACCAGATCGAGTTTTGGAATCACCTCCATTTTCAATTTCAGGATTGGACTTTGCAGGTCCCTTTTTCATAAAAGACAGTGATAAGAAACACTACCTGCTGTTTGTTCACATGTGCAACCACTCGAGCCTTGCATCTCGAACTTCTTCCTTCAATGAGCACAGAACAATTTTTGCTTGCTTTCCGCAGATTCATTTCCCGACGTGGACTCTGTTCAACAATTTACTCAGACAACGCTAAAACTTTCAAGCGTGCTGAGTTAGAATTGAAAAAATTTTGGAATGTATGCTACATCCATCTGTACAAGATTTGTTTTCAACTCATGGTATAACGTGGAAATATATTGTAGAAAAAGGAGCATGTGGGAGGTTCTGGGAGAGGCATTTCAGAACAATTAAAACTTGTTTACGAAAAATAATTGGCCGTTCTAGTCTTTCTTTGAACGAGCTAGAAACTGTATTCATAGAAATCGAAGCCATGATAAATTCAAGGCCAATAACATTATATCTATGATGACCCTTCTGAGCCCTCACCACTAACTCCTGCACATTTCTTAATAGGTAAACGTTTACTTTCTCTTCCAGTAACAAGAGTATCCAGAGAAGACCTTACTGGTCTAGACTTTCTTTACTTAAGAGATATAGACATCAGCAAAATTTATTAAATCAGTTTTGGAATCGTTGAGGAAACACTATTTGCTATCTCTAAGATCTATGAATATATGTCCTCTTTCTAAAGTAACTGTCAATTTAAGGTTGATGATGTTTACTCATACATGATGACCGCTTCCCTAGGAATCTGTGGTCAATGGGTAAGATTATTGAAACTTATACTGGAAGAGATGGTAAGATTCGCTCTTGTCTTGTTAAAACTAAAAATAATGCCATAAGAAGACCAGTTCAATTGCTGTATAATCTTGAAGTATAATTATTAATTTAATATGAATTTTGTAACTAATTGAGTTATTTTCTGTAATCTATATATTTACGATTTTATCATATATTAATTTTCTTCACTTTGTTAATGTGAATTTTTAATGAATGTTTACATACTTTGCTTTTATATTTTGTAGAATGATTAGTATTTTGTATTAAGTAATTGAATGTGTAATTTGTTGTGTATGTGTGTATCTAAATATCTTGATTTTAATTTAATGTAACATTGCTTAGTTAGTGTTAGAACTTTTTATTGTTTAATTTGTTATTGTATTATGTTTTGTGTGAACTTAAAAGTTCACAGGTGGGGAGTGTTGAAAAGCGTCGTATAGAGGGCGCTGCTCTGTAACGCGAAACTTTTGTTTTGGTTATGTGTAGGAGTCAGTGGCAGTGAGCTACCATTTGGTACAGTTGTAATCTGTAATTGAAGGGTGGTTGCCCTAATAATACAACCTAAGTTTTAATCATATATGTTTAATGTTCGTGTCATGTCCGTGTCGTCCAGCAATAAAACCTTATAAACAGACAAAAAAAGTTCGTCTTCATTCTACCACTGAATTCACCAGAAGTATCAATGAACATCATAACTTTCAAGAAAAATGGGAACTACAATATTTTTATGCCATAATAAGAATAAAATATTAGGCCTATATGTAAAAAAACTCTAATTCAGTCGCAAAGGAATATAATTTTAAAAGCACTATGAC
The DNA here is from genome assembly GCA_019973975.1 of Trichonephila clavata. Taxonomy (NCBI): domain Eukaryota; kingdom Metazoa; phylum Arthropoda; class Arachnida; order Araneae; family Nephilidae; genus Trichonephila; species Trichonephila clavata. Next base: position 6,205 of record BMAO01017765.1, read on the forward strand.
AGAAATCAGAAAACAATTCTGACCAACATGCTGGGAAACTTTGACAAGACGAGTTGTCGGAACTGAAATCAATTTAAAAATGAAAAAAATTTATTCACTAAATTTGTTGACGGAGTGAGTGAGCGAATGTTAACAACGAACTCTTCAACTGCTCGAGGGCGTTTGGCCACGAACCTCGTAATTTTGAACCATGTTAAGTGACGAGGACGATATCTGAGCTGCATCCCTTCTCCTGCCTTCCACACCACACCAACTGGTGGACGTCTTAACCTCGACATATTTAACGTGCATCGGCCCCCTCTGCATTGAGGATTTTCAGCGGTATTAGGCCAGTTATTTTATGACTCGAGTCCGTTACCTTGACCACCAGGTTACCGCGGCCACCTAAATTTGTTGAAGACTATACAACTGCTATAAAAAACTATTATATTTTCCCTTTTAATCGCAAGCGGGTCGAAACCATTTACTGAAGAAGAATATATTAGTGAGTGCTTAATTAAAGTGAAGGAATAACCGTATTTACTCGAATTTAAGCCCACTTTTTTCCAATGTTAGATGCTATAGAAATGGGTGCGGCTTAGAATCGAAGGAAAGAAATTTGTTGGATGGGTATTTAGAGAAATTATGAGTTCCCGTAATATAAAAATTGGTAATACTGATAAAATAACCGAAAATTCACGTGTTATTAGTTCTCCTTTTAAATTTATTTTGATTGCGTAAATTTGATATCGATAAACCATTTTACATTATTTTTCATTCTTCACAATAACCTTTTGAGAATTTGGGGTGCGGCTTAGAACAGATGGCGGATTAGATTCGAAATATAAAAGTGGTATTATGTCCAGCACAAGTAAAAAAAAATTTTAAATTTTAAGTTGAAATTCTGTAACCAGCAGAGATGATGAAATAATGGAGAATTATAGTCATGTATTATGCATAATACATGTTTTTGATGCACTTTTAGAAATCTTGATGAAGTGTAAGTTATCCTTGTAAAAGTTGTTTCGTGTCTTACAACTGATAGAGCATTTACCATGACTAGTATTACTAAGCAATTGCAAGATTAAAAGAAACAAGCAAACAACATGGTAATAGTACAATTTTGAACATTTTCATCGTATTATTACTTAGCAAGTATTGTACTTCGATTATACTGACATGTTTTAAAATAGTCAGTATAATTGAAACTTTATTCGAGCTTGTAGATTTTGGCATCGTCGATTTGCTTCATTTCTAAAAGGTTAGAATGGTAATTTATCGATCAACCATATTACATGAAAGTCAATGATTTTGACCAATAAGGTTAAAAAGATTTTTTAAATTGCTGGATGAAATCATTATTTTCTTGAAACAAGAAAAAACAATTACTGAAAAGTGTTAAAAGATGATTAAATAATGATGAAAGTTAATTGAAAGATGAACATTGGGTAAAGCACTTGGCTTTCTCAGTTGATATTACTAGTCTACTTAACTTAAGCTTCAAAGCAAAAATTTATTTGCTACGATGCTATTTGATAATATTAACGCTTTCGAACAAAAATTATTACTGACAAATTATTACAAATAGAAAGAGAAAACTTGTCTCAGTTCAAAGTTTTTTTTAAAAAAATCTATTGATTAAATCATTTAAATTAAAATTTACAGAATATTAAATTAAATTATTAGAAATGGAATTCGCGATCAAATATTATCTGATTTTAAAAATTTTGAATTACAATTTCGTTTCTTAATTTCACCTCTATTAACGATATTGTAATTGTTAATGAAAAGTTACAAATGGAATTAATTGAAATCTATTTTGGTTCTTTGCCGAAGCAAAAAGTTTCGAAGTAATAAGTCTAGATATTTATATATCTTCATCTGTAGATCACGGTTTCTTAAAATGTTATCATTTATTACGCGTATAATGGCTATGTTCGGAAACAATCATTTTCTTTAATGAAAAGTAACGAAAATTCTCAGAACAGTCGAGATTAAATTAAAAACATTTATCATTTCTTAAAAAATTATATCAACTCAATATGTTCAACCAAATTTTGAGGAATTGCTTTGAAAAAAAAAACGACGTCAAATATCTTCTAAGATTAACATTGCATTCATTCTATTTCGTAAAATAACTTTTTTTTTTATAAAACAATATAAAATATTTATAGTTTAAAAAATAAATGAAATATTAAATGATTATGCATGAAAAAATATAATACACTGAGTTTTATAAATACATAGATTAATCATCCTAAAAATCCTGTTTTATTAATTTTTGAACATTGAAAAACATGTGGCCCTCAACTTAATGTAAAATAGCTCATGTGGCCCGTGATATCAAATGAGTTTGACATGCCTGCTCTAAGGCCACCCCTGCGATTTTTTGCTTACACGTTTGGGTGCCCGCCCTCAAAGCTTGGGCCCCGTATCATTGATACGCGGTAACTATGCCCCTGATTGGAAATAGCATTAATTTGTAAAACAAGAAATGGAATGCTGTTAAAAAAGGACTGACAAAAAAGTGCTCTAGTTAATATTTTCTAAGAAAAATGACATTTTCTTTTTAAAGATTCAAATCGAAACTTTATTTCCATAATAAGCATCCTTCTATGAAAATTTCAAATACAATTTGTATCTAAGAGATATGAGCAGAAAGAAACTTATTAAAATTTCGCATATTTCTATCAAACAAAGAGAATTAGATCGATAAATAAATAAAGGTAACAAAGATAAATAAAACAAATATATCCCCTAAAACTCGAAAAAAAAATACTTTTTCTAAATTTCAAATAAAGATCTACCAAATTCTTCGTCGAAAAATTAAAACCCCCACCCATATTTCGTTTCCCTTCTTAATCTTATGGCATTGTTTATAATACCTAAGACAATGTAGACGTATTTGTCAAGAGACAATTTGAACGTTTTCTTCCTAAAAATCCGGAGCTTATAATGATGATTTTATAGAAAAGTTGAAATGAATTACATGATTTCTAAACTACAATACCAATTTCCACAAAAAGGGATAAATGTCATCCGAAACTAGGAAACAGTAAAATTCTACAATAGAATTACCTCAAAAATGTTGTACTCAAAGGCCTACCCTGAAATACAATAATTCATGTGACAAAATATCAAGTGCATTACACTCAATTATTTTCCATATGAATGGGAAAAACTTACATAATAATTATACCCAAATTAAGCAAATATATCCTATGTTTTCCAACAAATCTAGACTGATTAGCCTCATCATTTCTGCAGAAAAATGTATTTTTGAGTAGATTCCAGAACTATATATACTTAGAAGTGCAATGCACATTTTAATACCTATCCACTAGCAAGGCTTTCAAAAAAAAAAATGTCTCCGCACCCAATTTTGTGCGGCAGTGACAGAACCTTATTCAAACGTTGAAACTATTTGTAGAAAACTCTTTCCCATTCTTTCCTCACCCCCCCCCCCTCGTTTGCTGACACGTTTTTCCTCTCTTAGATCTGGTTCTTCAAAGAGCGCATGCGCTCTCATACCGACTACATCTGTCAATCATTTCTAAACCACACCCCGTTCCTATAGTAACGATAGGTTTCCAGAAAACAAAAGTTATCTTTATGACGTCATCCGAGTTGCAAACAACGCCATCTGTTGGATAAAGCAGATTTGTGAAATTTCGAAAACGCTCTTAAGATAATGTTTTGTAAGTCATAAGATTTTTAAGCAAACAATTTAGAGTGATCAATATATACAGAAGAGAGAGGAGAAAACACTATTTTCCCCCTTTTTATGAAAAAATCTACAACTTTTATTCGGTGTTTTTACTGTAATGCGATAAAAATATTGCTTGATTTTATTATCATTTGAGTTTTCGCAATGCACAATTATGTGAGTAGTGAAGTAAGTCTCTTATTGTTAAACACTTCAAATATTTTCGCACATCTGAAAGCATGCCAGATTTAACCCTGACGATTCCTATATTTATGGAGATAATCAGTCACAAATTATGACTATAAGCGGTGATATTTTCTTTAATTATAATTCATTTATTTACTTTGTAAATAATAAAATACGAGTATTTCCTCTAGCGCGTACTCCATACATTGCAGGATGTAACCATTTTTATTTTGGCGCATCTATTGAAACAAATAGCAAGACTCTTAAAAAGTTTATTTAATATTAAATAGATGGCGCCACATTATGAAGACTCATTTGATTTTGTTGTACATATATATATAATGATGGTTTTTTACAGCGAAATTTAAATTATTATTTTCTCCATTTATAAGAAATTGGAATCAAAAGAGGCACTTTTTAAGAGCTTCACCATTTTTATTCCTTAAATCATCATTGCCATATTTCATATTTGTTAGAAATGCTAATTTCTGAATAATGATAGGAACTATAGATATTGATGAGTGTGTGTGTGAGTGTGTGTATATATATTATCTTTTCCTTCATTTTTTTTGTTTTGTAATGCTTAAAATTCCAATTATTCAATTAATTTCAATCATTTACCAAAACTTGTGAAGTTAATTGTAGTTTCCAAGTTGCTTTTTCCAAAATTATCAGTATGTATTTTCTTTTACTTATTTATAAGGATCTTAATTTAATATATCAAAATTCCACTTTAAAAGAAAAATCAAGAAATAAGAGATACAAAAAGAAACACCTGGAAAATTCCTATGCGTTTCAGAAGCCAATTTTCAGTTTATTATCCTTAATGCATGTTAAGATACAACAAGGGCAGAAATTAATAATCGGAGCACGGCTTCGGTTTTTTTAAGATTTTAGTAGATTCCCTTGATAAATATATGTAGTTTATTTTGGTAATATTTTTATTTTGATATAAGTTTATTACTTTTTTTCTCTAACTCCTTTACAGAATTCTTTTTTGAAAATTGCTAAAATTTCACTTAGAATTGTGATTTTTGTAAAATTTAGATAACTTATTTTAAATATTGCTGTGTGTGTGATTCAGTATTAATATTTATTAGTATTGATCTCCAAAAAAGTATTTATAAAGTTTTAGTAAAGTATTTTTTAAAAAAATGCTCTAAACGTGCTTGTATACCTTAATCGACACGTCAACTCAGACTACATTTTCTTTTCTTTCATTTAAACATGGTTTGAAAGTAGTAACTCGTGGTGCAAAGGAACAAAGTAATTTATGAAAAAAATATTGTGTTGAAAAAGCTGTAAAATAATTTTGATTTTTTTTCAAAAAACTTCAGAATAAACGAAAATTTACTAAAACAATAATGTGCACACAGGGTAAATTAGATAATATTAGTATAAAATTGGGCTTATAACTTGCTTAGTAACAAGAATTTGTACCAATATCGAAAAAATTTTAAAGCTTATGTATAATTTAAGTCCTTATTTAACCCTCTTTTGATTAGAATGCTGCATGTATTATGTATTCCTATAAGTATATAACTTCTGAGAAAAAAGTAATTGGAGTATTATATTCCAGATAAAATCTTCAAACTCACTAAAATTTACCTCTATAATTTAATTTTTAGAGCTTTATCCACAAATTTTCCACTTTATTTGATATTATAGTTTTTTGTTTTCATGCAATGGTAGTTAAAATACTACAGTATCATTCAGCCTGGGACTCACACTGTCGTGTCGTATCCATTGAGCAAATTTAGAACATCATTTTAGCCCTTCAATATTTTGTGAAATAAAAAAGAAAGATAATAAGAAAAAATTTTCACTAAGTTTGATTTTTTTCTAGTCACTTTGAGTTTTATGGTTTGTGATAAAGAAATATTAATAAAATAGAAATAAGAATTATTGAAATTATGATGATCTGAGGAAAAATCGTGAAAAAGGAAATAACACGAGAACTAGAAGACATAAATATTTGTTCATCAGGTAACTCAGAAAGTTTGCAAGTTTTAAGTGAAAAAAAAGAAACACTCTCCGACATTTTTACCTAAAATATTTCTATTCATGAAGATATCCATCCTGCACTGTGTCACCCTTTCCGCCGCCAGCTAGTTTATAAACTTTATTTTTATAAAAGTTTTATTTTTATTTTCAAACGACATCTTTTTTTTTTTAAATTCTTGTTCATCCTTAACATGTGTACCACGCATATGGTTATCCAAAGGTAGCAAAAAAGATAATAATAAGTAAAAGATATGTCTCTGGAGAAATAAGAAAGTTGGGGGAAGGAATAATGAAGAATTTTCAATGGTTAATCCACTTAAAATGGCTCACTCTAAATGAAGAATTTTGTCATGGCTTATCCACTTAAAATGGCTCACTCTAAATGAAGAATTTTGTCATGGCTTATCCACCTAAAATGGCTCACTCTAAATGAAGAATTTTGTCATGGCTTATCCACTTACTTAATTTTTCAACTCCTTCCTGTTTTGTGTAAATGCATCTGTATCATTTCGTCACTTATTTCTACAAATTGTTGACATGTTTCAATAGAAATGGGTTTCTCTCTCCAGTTTGTTAATATTTAGACTTAATAGTCTATCTGTGAGTCGTCTAAAGAGAATCAGCATCGGCAAAAAACCACCTCTAGGTTAATTTTGATGCTGTACTGTCTTTTCTCTAAACGCAGTACAAATTTTTGGCAGCTTTTGTGGTGTTGGTCTTAAATTCTTAAGGCAAACCGCATCTTCGCAAGTGCATAGATATTTTTGCAAACATTTTACACATATACGTAATCTATATATATAAAGGAGAAAAGCGACTCACTGACTGACTGACTGACTAATCACGAAATCTCTGGAACTATTCAACCTACAGACTTGAAATTTGGTAGACATGTTCCTTTGATTGAGTAGACATCAGCTAAGAACGGATTTCCGGAAATTCGAAACGCAAGGGGCGTTTACGGAGGGTTAAGGGGCGTTAATAATAAATGTTTCCATGTTTAAACTACTTGATGTACAATCTTGAAATTGGGTAAGCGGATTCCTTTCAGAGAGTAGAGATCCGCTACAAAATGAGTTTGGTGAAAATCGACCCCCAAGTGGCGTTGCAGGGGCTTAGGGGGCATTATAGATAATTATTTCCATTTTTAAACTATTTGACGCACTGTCTTTAAATTTGATATATATATTCCTTTCGTAGAATAATGATCAGTTACAAAACGGGTTTTGTGAAAACAGACTTCTAAGTGGCGTTGTGGGGGATTAAAGGGGCGTAATAGATAAATATATCCGTTTTTAAACTACTTCACCTACCTGCTTGAAAATTGGTAGGTAAGTTTCTTTCCTGGAGTAAATATCCGCTACAAAATAGGTTTTGGGAAATTGACCCCCAAGGGGTGTTGCGGGGGCGGGGTGTTTAAAGGGCGTTATAAATTCCTATTTTTAAGTTATTAGACGTACAGTCTTGAAACTTAGTAAGCAGATTCCTCTCATAGGGTAGAGATACGCTAAAAATGGGTTTCGTGAAAATTGCCCCCAAGTGGCGTTGCGGGACTTAAGGGGCGTTATAGATAATTATTTCCATTTTTAAACTATTAGACGCACACACACACAGTCCTTATATTTGATAAAGAGATTTCTTTCATAGAGTAGAGATCAGCTATAAGAAGGTTTTGTGAAAACAGACCTCTAAGTGGCGTTGCAGGGGAATAAGTGGCGTAAGAGATAAATATTTTCGTTTTTAAACTATTTGACCTACCTGCTTGAAAATTGGTAGGAATGTTTCTTTCATGGAGTAAATATCCGCTACAAAACGGGTTTGGAGAAAATTTTTCCCCAAGGGGTGTTGCGGGTGGTTAAGGGCAGATATAAATAATTATTTCTATTTTTAAACTATTAGACTCAGTCTTGACATTTGGTTAGCAGATTCCTCTCATAGGATAGAAATACACTGCAAAATGTGTTTTGTGAAAATCGAACCCTAGGTGGTGTTGCGGGGGTTCAAGGGGCGTTATTGATAATTTTTTTGCATTTTTAATTAATTGGACGCACAGTCGTCAAATTTTGCTAAGCAGATTCCTTTCATAGAGTGCAATTCCCCTACAAAATGGGTTTTGCGAAAACAGACCCAGAAGTGGCGTTGTGGGGGCTCAAGTGGCGTTATAGACAATTATCCCCATTTTTAAACTGTTAGACGTACAGTCTTTGAAATTTGATAAGCAGATTTCCTTTCGTAAAGTAGAGAAACCGCTACAAAATGGGTTTCGCGAATATCAACTACCAAGTTTAATTTCGGGAGATTAAGAGGCGTAATCGATAAATATTTCCATTTTTTAAACTACTTGATCATCCTGCTTGAAAATTGGTAGGCATGTTCCTTTCATGAAATAGAGTTCCTCTAACAAAGAGTAAAATGAAAATTGACCCCTAAGGATGGTTGCGAGGGGTCAAGAGGAGTTACAGAAAAAAATTCCTGTTTTTAATTGTTAGACCCATATACTTGAAATTTGTTAAGCATGTTTCTTTTGTTGAATAGGGATCCACTAAGAATAAATTTTAAGCAAATCAAGTTCTGGGGCGGTTGCAGGGGGTTACTGGGAAGTATTGACAAAAAAAAATTACTTTTTTCGAGCTACAAGGACCATAATAATGAAATTTGGTTTGCATTTTTCTTTTGTTGTATTGAAATCCGCTAAGAGCGGTAATTTTGGAAAACGGCTCTCAACGGGATTACGGGGATATTGATAGTAAACCTTTTGTTTTTTTCTGTTAGATTTAGACTTGAAATTTGGCTTGCATGTTCAATTTACGGAGTGGAGATCCACCGAAAATTGGTTTGCGGGAATCCACTTGGTTTTTGAGTTACGAAAGAGCAAACATCATTCTATGCTTCAATTTTAGAGATTTTTTGAAAATACATATTAGATGAGTTCTGCCCCGTTTTTTTTATCAACAGGAGACAGTTACAGGTATAAGTATATTTTTGAATTCAATCGAATTCTTAATGCTAGGACTTGGATATCAATAATTCATACACATATATAAGCAGTAAAAATTTATAAAACATCATGAAATACCCAGCGAAGCGGGCGGTAATAGCTTGTTGATATATAAACACTTATTATAATATGTAACAACTTAATATTAATTGGCATTGTTCTTAGCTTAATATTAAATTAAACTCGAATCTTGAAAATTTCCGTGTATCTTAGTTATGAATACCATTTTTGTGAAACTCCAGTCTCATTTTATTTCCAGCACTAAAGAGATTGAATATTCTGTTTTGATTCATTTCCTATTCATAGAAAAATAACTAAATAGCTTACGCAATCATTTTCTCAGAAAAAACCTGGAGCCCAAGTATTTTCTTCATTTGAACACATGATAATAGCATCCCTATCATATTTCCCCCTGTTTTCCCTTCTTTTAAATGTAGATATAATTGCGTATCTTTATTGTTTAGCTCTTGGGTGGTAAGGTCGCTCGCTACTCTTTCCTCATGATACCGAAATAAAATCCTGATTTGATAAAAACTGCAAAAAAAATTTCCTTTGCCACGACTGAAACCACAATTAAATCATTACATGTACATATATAATGTTATAATCAATAATCATGTACTAAATTACCATCAATCTAATAAAGAAAACCAATAAATAGAAATTAACATAGAAATATAATGCATATAATACATGTACACACGCAATCGCGCATGTGTATTTTCGTGTGTGCGCGCAACAGCAGAGAAAATACATTTAAAGCTTTGACCCTGCAAATTGAGAAGGAATTCTACATTTTTTAATTGTTTTACTTTTTCATTTTATTTATTAATTTCCTTTTGAATTAATTCCCCCTAGACTCTTTATTATAACTATTAGAGATCTCTCGACGGTATCGTTTCGGACCGCAGTCAAATAACGAGAACGACATCTGAAATGGCACCTCCTCTTCTTACGTATACATCACATGACGTTTTGGAGGTTCAGTTCAATTTAACGTTTAGCTGACGAGTATAATAGAATAATTTTCAAAAAAATTGAATATCGCGCGCATGCTAATATAAAGATAACTGAAAAATAATCGGAATTAAATAACTTGGTTTGCTAATGATAGATAACCACTTTCAGAAATTCCTCAATTCAAATTTTATTTCCCAAATTTGGTATTATTTTTGTCTCACATCCTGTGTAAAATTTGAAAAGACCTTATAATCTTCCTAATGTATGAATGCCCTTTTATGGGCGTATAGAAATACGTTTACGAAATATTTCCTGCACAAATCTCAGAAAATGAACATACTGGGGAATTACAATCAGTTATAGCTTTGAACTTTTCTCAATATTGTTTCTATTAATTTTTGGTCTAGATGTAATGACAGTTTTCAGTTAAAGTATCTGTTTTGAAAACTGTAAGAGGACCTTTTCTTTCGTTGAGAAAGAATTTTCTGAATGAATAGAGTTTAAATCTCCCTCAAAAATTTCAGCAAAACAGAGATACTAATCTTGATTCGACGCAACTTTCACAACTTTTCTCCATACAAGCAATCAAGGGTTAAGTAGGCTTCAAGTTGTGGAATATAGCCAAGTCTTATAGAAAGAAAAAAAACCGAGTGATTGTTCCAAAGTATTCTACAAAGCATAGCTAAAGCACAATCATCCACATCTCTCAGCTTTTCCCAACTTTTTTAGTCTTATAGAACGCTTGTGGTAATGTTCAAGTTCTTGGAAACACATCGTCTATGTAATAATATGTTACATATTTTATTAACGATCATCAATTGAAACAAAAATGATCCAATTTAGTCATTCATTTCAAAATCAAAAATACAATGACATGCAATTGGCCCTATTCTTAATATAATTAGGTATAAAGAAATAATAAATTTCTTTGTATGACCATTTATAATAAATATAAATGTGAAATCTGCACCTGTTTTTTAGGACATTAATGTTGAATTCGATATCTCATGTTATCTTCCAGAATAAGAAGATGATTTCTAACCTTGCTTCTTTTCTTATTCTTGGTGCTTTATAAACAAGAAAATGCTTCTTCATGCATGTAAGTTGTTGAAATTTGCTGCAATATATAAATTGCTTTCATTTGAATTGTTGGGTACTCACTTTCACTGGAAATCCAGAATTTCTGCGAAACCCTGTCATTAAATCTCCTTATCAATGAACCATCCGATTGTTTTTTAGTCACAGAAATTATTTTAAAGATAGATTCTGAAGATGAAAGAAAGTGCGAGAGAATGGATTTCTCACCCAGTTTTATAGGTTAACCCCTGTTGATAGAAGCAGAAAATATAATAAATATTTTTCTTCAACAGCTCCTCTAGGTAGAATACAACAAACTTGAAATTTGTTGTATCTATTTTCACTTTTTAGCCCATCAGTAGTTCAAACATTAAGATTATCTTTTTTACGTGATTTTTCCACAAGTTTAATTTTCTTTTCCAAACAAGAATTTTGTCACTAGAAGCTAGTTCATTTCTTTTACCACCTTGAAACAAATTATACAGTTGATTTAAGCATTGAAAAATGTCTTCTAAATTAGTTAACATCTGTATCCACACTTGATCCTCAAAAGCATTTAGTAAAATCTTGTTTGTACTGTTAAAGGAAATATATATGCATTTCCTCCTTTACCTTAAAAGCCCTGTTTAAAAAAATCGGACTCCTCTTAACCACTGGATTTTAGTGTATAACATCAAATTTGTGTGCTTTTTGTCCACGTTTTCACTGGACTTCTTAAAGATTATGCAGAGAAAGGGTTTACATTTAATGAAGTTTACGATTTTTATAATATTATCGATTACCATCTGTTGTTCCTTAATTTGATACAAGAGGGAAAAAAGTGCGTAGAAACGATATTCACATTTTTACCCCTTTACATCAGCAATAAAACATTTTATGGAGCCAAACACAGCACTGTCTGTACAAATACCAATACTATTACTCCAAAAACGATCTTTCCCACCAGAATCAAATAAAATATTAAAAACACTCTGTCATAAAAAAAAATATATGCACCCAGAAGAAATCGAGCTACTCTCACGAAACGTGACAGGAATGTAGTCTGGTAAGGAGATACGCAAGTGATTAAAATTTCGACATTAATGAGACAAGGGTAAGCGTGCTTTGCACATATGAGATGCGCAACTGGGAGAGCTTAAAAGCACGATTGCTCGTGCCAGAGGGTTATTCAAACAAATTTATCGACTTGGATGAACGGCATTAGGACTAGAGATGTCTCGAAGACGTAACTGGCGACATTAAGATCCACTGTAGGACTTTGAGAGGGAGCGTATATTAGGCCTCAGAGAAGCAGTTTGGTCAAACAGACGTATTGGCCTCCATCTCTGTCGGAGCGATATGTTAGTTGCTCGGTGTGTCACGAATGAGAAAGTCTACCATCGTGGAGGGTCAGGGCATCCCAGGAACACAAATGCATTCGATGATCGAACGGTCATAAGAGCTACCACATCTTTACGATCAACGTCGCTAGAATAGGTTTGATGCCATTTACCATCTTCCAGATATCTGGTGGTATCAAGGGAAACCATTTCGAGAAGATTGGTAGCAGGTATAAAGAGCTAACGACCATTAAGACACCTACCACTGACCACACATCATAGGCAGTGTCGATTGAACCTCGGGCAAGCTGGAGTGTGACCGACTGGAAGCGTATGGTCTTCAGAGAAGAATCCCGATTCAGTCTCAGTGCTGATGACCAGCGCATACACATGTGGAGGCAGTCAGGTCACCTGTCCGATCCGACATTTGTTGTCGAGATATATACGGAAATTACACAAGGTGTGACAGGATGGGATGGGATTTGTTGGGACACACAAGACCTCTAGCCGTTTTCAACGCACTTTGATGGTCTGCAGCTACGTGGACGACATTTTAACGCCAATTGTACTGCCTATGCTATCAAGTCACCCAGGGGCTCTTTTTCAGCAAGAAAATGCTGGTCCACATACTACGAGACTCTCCCAACAATATGTTCAAGGATATGAAGTACACCTATGGCCTTCCAGGTCACCAGAAATTTTGCCAATGGAGTACGTCTGGGACATGTTTGGAAGGTAATTGCAACCGTCCAGGAATACTGTCGTATTAACTGCCCAGTTGCTAAGATTAAGGTATGATCTTTCATAGGAAGTCTATGTGACCTCGTTCATTCGATGCCACGCCGTGTTTCGGCTTGTATAGCTGCCAGAGGTGGATGTAATACATTTTTATATGTAACCTTTTTCATTCCATATCTTCGTAATAAAACAATCTGTTCTTCTGAATTTGCAATTATTTGCTTATCTCCTTATACATTACATACATGTTAAATTTCGTGATAGTAGCTCGTTTTCTTCTGGGTGTATTTATTTTTTGCCACTGAGTGTATATTTATTTCTCTATTTGTCTTAATTAATTCTTAACAACAAAAAAAGTTTTCTTAAATTTCTCCCTCATTAATATATCTTGCAAATGCTAGAACTTAACAGTTGGTGGTTAAATCTGCTGACTCATTCATTTTCATTGCAAAATTTCCATTTTTCCATTTATTACATAAAATCTGTTCAACATCTTGTGATGATCTTGAACAACGTCATTGATAGGTTGACTTACTGAATTGGACAAAATTGAAATATTTTCAATTTTCCTTATTGCATCTTTCAACATTTTACCCGATTCAGTTTTTGTATGCTGACATTATCAGATTCTCACCGACTTCTAACTTTTCCTGTTTGTGCAATAATCTGTGCTACCAAATTTACTTGCTTCTTGAGCCTTTAGCCTAATTCTGAATTTATTTACAAAAAACTGTACTCTGCTTATTTTGAAATTTTAAGAGTTTTAAAATAATCAATAGCTTTATTTCTCATATAAGTACAATTTGTCGTGAAATGTTTGTTGAGTTTTGTTGGAGCCCTTGCTGCATTTTAAAGTAGTTTTTTTTTCAAAATCATAAAAGAAACACATTGGAAGAGAACATTCTAGATCACCAGACCATTAAAAGTCCATTGATAAGTAAGTTTCGTTATTAAGACGAGATTTTTTTTCCACGTCTTTTTTTAACAATCTTTAGAAATTTTGTGTGAGATTCTAAATATTCATTCCTTTTCTCTTCAGAATCATCTGAATTGTTTGTCTTCAAGTACCGGAGAAGGGGTAAAAAGTCCGTAAAAACTTTAAAAATGTATAGAATCTGGGTAATTAAATGAAATGAGAAATGGTTTGTAGGCTTAGCATCGATAAGTCACAGATTTTTTTTTAAGATAAGAAAAAAAATTCAAACAACAGCCGATAGGAGGTGGTCCGTACATAAGTGAAAGAAAAGAAACGCAAATAACAAAAGTAATGTTACCAAATCATTTATTATAGCAGTATGCGTTTCACATGTCCATCACCACAGGGGATAACGCATTGCAGGCGTGTCTCAAATCCAGCAACGGCAGAGTGTAGAATGCCCGGCTGTGTACGTAACAGCTCTCGGTGGATCGTACCTTTCAATTCCTACAGATTGAATGGACGGGATCGATACACCCGGGATTTTAAATATCCAAACAGCAAAAAGTCTGCTGGTGCCAGATGTGGAGACTGATGAGTCCATAGAAACTGGCAAAGTTTGCTAATGATTCTTTCTCTTCCCCAAACGTCTGTATCAAGAATTCTTTAACTGTGACTTGTTGCTCTATCTTGCGTGAACATAACAGTAGAAATTGCATCAAACATGGAACAACATTTTAGCGCAGAAACGTTAAATAACATTGAGCATTTACTGTCATCATTTTCCACCCATTTACTGGGCACTGTGTTTCAAAGAAGAGGGGTCCTATGATGAAGAAACCTGTGAACCCACACCACAATGTGATTTTGGGGGAATGCAGCGGTTTCTCTGTGTACACTCGTTGATTTGATGTTGGCCAGATGCGACAGTTATGGGTTATTAACGTCACCATGGAGTGAAAAATGAGCTTCAACTGGCCACAAGATGTTAAAGACCCAAGATGAATCTTGTTCTATTTTGGAGAGAGACCACCTCGCAAATGCTTCTCTTTTTATGGTATCCTATGGTAAAAGTTCATGGCAAACCTGTAATTTGCATGAATACTTATGTCCATGAAGAATGTTGCGTATCGAGAATGGTGGTAGGCCCAAGCATCTGCCAGTTTCTAGTGTACTATTAGTTCCTGAAACGGATTCTGACACTAATGTTTCCATTTTGGCTGCAACACTCGCCGAACGTGTCTGCTTTAGAATTGGTCATCCGGATCTTACACGATCTTCGAGCGATCCAATTTCCTCAAATCACTGGACAAGCTTTGTGAGGCCTGCCACTGCTAAAGTCCTTTTTCCAGTCTTCACATTTTTCTAAAGTCCTAATTTAATCAATGCGACACTCACTGATTCCTTGTTCATGAAAAGCCGCTTCACCAGCAAAGCTTTGTCTTTCTCATTCAGCATCCTTGTTCACCTAGTTGCCATGCAACGGAGAACTGGATCTGGAGCAAGAGCATCAGTATATATATATATATTTATAATCGCTTGTCTAGTTTGCATATCTCCAATTAAGTCGTTTGGACCAGCGCCATTTGTCAGCTGTTTTTATTTATTATTATTTTATTTATTTATATTTATTTATTTTACTTATATTAA
Organism: Trichonephila clavata; assembly: GCA_019973975.1. Classification (NCBI taxonomy): domain Eukaryota; kingdom Metazoa; phylum Arthropoda; class Arachnida; order Araneae; family Nephilidae; genus Trichonephila; species Trichonephila clavata. Next base: position 21,738 of record BMAO01017765.1, read on the forward strand.
AAAATCCCATGTGACTTATCGATGCTAAACCTGCAAACCGTTTTTTTTTTTTTTTATTCTGCTTGATTTTCCGGGTTTTATAAATTTTTAAAGTTTTTATGGACTTTTTTCGCACCCAGTATCACCAGTTTTCAACCGTTAAGCCTATAGAAGAATTTTAAAACGAGAAAACTGATTCTTCGTTTACATCACAAATACGCATCCGGCCGCCCATCAGGTATAGTGGTCAGTGAAGCTGACTGCGGTGCCGCAGGGACTGGGTTCGAATCCCGGAGAAGGCATGGATGTTTGTGTTGTAATCCTTTCTTCTGTTGTTGTTTACCCCGTGTTATACGTTCGGTGTGTGCGGGGTTTATAAATGTTAAAAAAAAATACGCATCCTCTTCCCCACCGAAAAGTTACCTGAGTATAGTAACAATCAGGAAATTATTCTTTTCCCTTTTCCAACGTGCCGTTCTTTCCTAACTCTTTGCTGAACCCTTAACAATGTTTGGCGGAACCCTAATTGGGAATATCTACATCAAGAGCGGGCAAAGTTTTCAGGTAAGGGCTACTTTTTAATTTTTTCAAGGTGTTGTGGACCACCCAGTGGCGTAGGTGTAATGAGCTAAGAAAAAATTTTACAACATTTATTACTTAATAATAAATACTGAGTATGTACTTACCCCTAGATAAGTACAATAAAGAAACTTACTCTTTCAAAATCGCATTTAAAACAAAACACAAGATACAAACATAATATTAATAGCCACAAAATATATAATATAATATTGATTTGTATTTGTTAAAACAAATATTTAAAATACCTTAAAAATAAAACATTTGTATCTAAGTTAGTGCTTATATTTATAGTCAGTAGAAGACTTAGTCTGCATACTGTCAGCTAATCTCTTGAATACACACACACACACACACATTTACTAACTACTAATCTTCAGGCGGTCATCCCAAAAATGTCTTGGCGGCCTACCGGTCGACCGCGATCTACTTAATGCCTACCCGTATCTACATTGTTTATGCAACTTTCAAAATTTATAATTGACAATATTACAGGCAAATGTAACGTAATAAACTGATTAAAATGAAGATATTTAGCTTTTCTTTCGCGAATAACAGAATGTAATATCAAGAGAATTTTAAAAATTTTAATGTTGCTCAGTTGAAAAGTGCCTTTTAATTGCAACTAATGTTTTATTGTGTTTTGCTGTAATTATTTACAATTAAAGCACTTTGCTTTTATTTTATGTTTTTTTCACTAAAATGTAACTTAAGATAGTTTGACATTATGTATTTTGGTCATGACTTAGTGCATTCATCAGAGTATACTCAAATAACATTGTATGTGTGTGATTTTGAATATAAAATCATCTTTTTAATAAGATGGCATCATTTAAATTTGATCCAGCACATAATTTGATGAAACACAGGACCAATATTTATATTTATTAAGTAAAATCTATTATTTCAATCCCATCTAAGATATTTAAAGAAAGAGAGTGTCATTCCTTAGGATCTCACTGACAGACTCTGATGAAATATTCCTGAAGAGAAATTTTTAGATTTACTGTTTAAATAATCATACCAAGTATGTCAAAGAATAATGTATGATTTTCGATTACACATGGTACTTGTAAGAGACGCTTAGACATCTTGTATCAGCTATAAAAGGACATTCCACCTCCCTCCACCCCCTTTCAAAAATTGAGTTAAGATTATGCTATTTTAATAAACATTCCGCAACTGTTCTTCAAAAAATTGTAAAATATATGAATTTTTGTATGATATCTTCACAGAGATTTTATTCGAAATAACAATTTGTTTGACACTTATTAAAGAAGAAGAAAATGAGACCAGCGTGTGTGTGTGTGTGTGTGTGTGTGTGTTCTGCCTGAATCATTGACCAACGAGGAAAGGTATTCTCAGATCGCTGACCTATGCTACACTTGTTTGGTGAGAGTTTAAAATTTTTAAGCGATCGGCGCTACATGCGAAATATGGCCATTCATCCGATTTCTTAAAGTGAGGAACATCAAAACTTGAAATATTCACAGACAAATTTTGAAAGCATACGGATCCAATGCGATTAGCGATTCCGTGGTCAGAAGGTCGGTGGGACAAATCAGTGAAATACCTGAAATCTGCAAGATAACCATTAAAGTGGGTGACCGTTTCTAATTGATGATCTGATTGCAGCAATTAATGCGAATATTATGGTGAATGTCGACATTTTCCCTGAAATTTCCAGGTTCCTTTTGCACGAGATTGTGTCAAAAAATGCTGAAATTCTGATGATTGTATGCTCAGTGATACCTTACAATATGACACAACATTAGAGTGATTGGAAAGTCAAACACAGTGCTTTAGACTCTTTGACACGGTACAACGAATGGGGTAATGCCTTCTTAGGCAGAATCATCACTGGTGATCGTAACCACAGAACCCAAACTGAAATTGATGGAATGGAGACGCCCGTCCTAGCCAAAACAAACGAAAATCATACCACTCAATAAGTCACTATCGTAAATTGATGTGTATAGTGTTTTGAGATCATCACGCATTTTGCAGGAGAATTTCATGGCATGCGGTCAAACAGCGCATTATGCAACACAGAATAAGTGCCGCGGCATGCTTCGATCAGAAATTTTTTCATTCAGGACAATGCACGACCACCTACTGAGCGTGCCATGCTACAGTGCTGTACGAAGTTGCGATGGAAAGTTTTTATCCCTCCCCTACAGTGACCGTATCTCACACCAAGTAACTTTTATTCTGCTAAGTACTTGAAGTCCTTTCTTGTTGACAAGAAGTTACGGTATAATTACGAGGTCAGGTTCGCAGTTGCCTAATAGTTGCAGTCGCAGGTGGCGTCGTTCTTTGATGAAGGGATCCAAACGCGCTTGCTCCGCTACAATAAATACCTAAACAATGTGATACACATGTCGAAAATAGTCTGCTCTGTGTAGTTCATTGTTTTAACAATAATTAGTTCTCTAAATGACTGTTTTCTTTTTGTGTTGCTAAGTGAACTTACATTCTGGATTACCTACTCATTTTACGAATATTTTGAAGCATATAGATGAGGTAATAATAGTTTTAAATGCATAATTGAACATAGAGTAGAGATTTAAAAGTATTGCAGTATTTGTGAGGTTTTAATTGTTTACCAAACTTATTCAATGTCTTTGATGGGTTTAATCAACACGTGTGTGTACAATTTATTGGTCAGACGAGTCCTTTTATTGAAAGACCTTGTAAACAAATATAGAAATGGGACATGCAATCCATCAAAGAAAAATGTAAATTGTAGCTAAATATTTTTCATTGCCGTATTAATTCACTTCTCACGAAGACCCTACAGAACGAACAATTGGTTGTAATAAAATCTCTGAGAAGTAAATTAACTTATTAAACATGTGTGCTAAACGCGAGAGTGAAACTGGTAACAAAATGCATTCATTCAATGACTTCAAATGCTGCACCAATTTAATGATGCATAATATAAGATTCCTATGGTTTAGTAATCTCAAAGGCACTATTAAAGGATACAGAG
>BMAO01017766.1:0-59560 GCA_019973975.1 Trichonephila clavata
AATAAAACTATAAATCGCTACTTGATTTTAAAAAAAACCTGCACGTTTTTATAACGAACTGGATTGAAAATGCTATCAGCAGAGTAGATGAGTCAGATATAAGTAATATAACTGCGGGCTTTGATTCAAATGAATTTCATTCGTTTGTTTTTAATGGCCTTTCAGAAAGAATTATTATCAACATAAATTATATTGGAAATTCCACCATCGAATTAAAAATAACTTGAATTTGAACATCAAGTTTTAGAACTTTATTGAAATTATTTATTGCATCTTACGAACTTTACCACAAAATACAGTTACACTGAAGAACGAAACGTGCTCTGTTTAAGTTGAAGTACAACAAAATAAAGAAACAAGATATCAATCATTGGCATGGCCAAGTAATTTTAGTGCGTTTTTCACATGTTGTATTTTACAATAATGCAACTAATGAACTTTTTACTAATAGAAAGTAAAACTGTACCACTCCTCTAAATGTACTACTATTTAGCTAAATAGAAATAATGACACAAATCTGTATCAGCACTATAACTAGGTAAAATTTGAGAAAATTTTGTTATAAACTAGCGAAATTCAGGAAAATTTGTATGAAAATTCGGGAAAACGATGAGAAAATTTAAATATGATTCGGCTCATCTAGGGCACAAATGCGGCCCAATGCCGAAAACACGAGGTCAATTGGTTGTTTATCGGCTGAGAAAAAGGTACGACAAAATATGGAACGAAGACTAAGACGAAATTCGCGTCCTAATAGCGCTTTTGTTCCACTACGTGAAAAACGCGCTAAAAAGTAGTTATAAAATTGGGGTATATTCCCAGTAACTTCAGAAAAGAAATTTGAGGAGATTCGTGCTAAAATAAAAAAAAAATACGTGTAAAAGAGAATATTGGTGAACCGTTGAACCGTGTTATTTTAAAATCCAGTAAAAGAGTAGGGTGCATATTTAATCTATTTATTAAATGTAAATAAATGCACAGCTTAATGAAAAACTAGCGTTGCCAATTTGAAAAGGTGTTGTCGAGTTGACATGCATTTTTGAATCAAAGCAATACTTATTTTTTGAGAAAATATTTGAATTTAGAATTTATACATTTTTTAAGGATTTTTCAATAAGTATTCATAAAACAAGACATCAATCATTGGTATGGCCAAGTAATTTTAGCGCGCTTTTCACGTGTTGTATTTTACAATAATGCAACTAATGAACTTTTCACTAACAGAAAATAGTACTATACTTAAAAAAAAATTTAAAAATTATTAAATTTAAATATGATTTGGCTCATCTTGGGCACAAATGAGACCAAATACCGAAAACCCGAGTTAATCAGTTGCTTATTGGCTGAGAAAAGGGTACGACAAAATATGGAACGAAGACGAAGACGAAATTTGAGTCCTAATAGTGCTTTTTTTTACACTACGTGAAAAACGCGCTATTAGGACGCAAATTTCGTCTTCGTTCCATATTTTGTCGTACTTTTTTCTCTGCCAATAATTAACCGATTTACCTCGGGTTTTCAGCATTTGGTCGCATTTAAGCCCTAGATAAGCCGAATCACATATAAAAAAAATTTTTTGTAAAAATTTTTTTAAAAAATTTTTAATTAAAAAAAATTTTTTTTTTAAGTATAGTACTATTTTCTGTTAGTAAAAAGTTCATTAGTTGCATTATTGTAAAATACAACATGTGAAAAACGCGCTAAAATTACTTGGCCATGCCAATGATTGATATCTTGTTTTTACAACTCTACGTGAAAAACGCGCTAAAAATATTTTACGAAAATCTATCATGTTATCACGAAACCCATACCAACCTTTGTTGCACATAGTTGACGTACTTGTAAATCAAATTTCATGCGTGAATGTTAATTATTGTAGGAGCAGTAGCTTTTAAAAATCATTATTTCTTATTTTATTTGAAAAATTAAATGGTTAGTTTATTTTTGTGATGTTTTGAGCTCAAAAACTGTTTTACGTAACACATGTACATAGATGGTAACCAAAAAATGAATGAAAATAATGAAATCCATAATAATTTCATTAATCGCGTACCATGTCTGTTTTCTTAAAATAAAAAAAAAATTACAATATCTGATATACTCTTGTTCTTTCCACTAAATAAAGAATACAAGTAAAAAAACGAACTTTAAAACGTTTATCTGCGAAAAAAAATTTTTTAAGTAAGACAACTTTTTTATCATCCATCTGAATTAAAAACCTATTATATTTTTATTAAAAGTAAAATGTGACTGCCCAGCGATATCAACGAGGAAAACCAAATACAAGAAAAAATATTCAAATCAGTAAACGTGACACATTTCAAGATAGAGATACTTCGGCGAAAGAATTTCACTTGTGAGAAACAACACTCCTCTGTTATTCTTTTTTTTTCTGAACATATCGGTCAATAGACAGTGTGTTATTCTTTTTTATTAGATTCACATTTCATTCAAAAGTCCACTTGATTAAACTAGTTTGTAATGTTGTTAGTTTAAAAGTTCATTTTCTGCCTACATGTTACGATAAACCATTCAGTGCATTGTATTCTTGAGGATTTAAGCAAATGGAAATGATAAGAATTTGATTAATTACTCCAGGTAAAGTTCTAATCTTTGTTGACATCTTTCTTGTTGAAATAATGGCAATGGACCCTTATTTTTCTGTTTTAAAAACACCCTTCCTATAACCTTAGAATATAATAAAAATTTAGAGTACCCTCTTTTATTGTACGGAAGAATATTAAAAATAAAAATCAAAACAATCCAGCTATAGCAAGCGTACGATGTTAATATTAACAATCTAGAATAATATGAAAACAAGTAATATAAAAAAATTAGTCAATTCCTACTTAGGTGAACAAAGAAAATTTTTATTTTAGTTACTTTTTATTCAATAATTACAGTTAATATAAATATGTTTATACATATGAAGGAATCACAATAAGTGGCAAAATAGAAAGAGATTTTCCATTTTCCTTTCTATGTATGGTGTTAGGCTATTAGCTTTGTTTTTGTGTGTCGCTATTTATTCAATTTAATTATTCCAATAATAAGATAGTAAAAGAAATCACATTCTCAGAAATTAAGCCATCCCAGGTGGGATTCGAACCCACAACCTTTGGAATAGAAATCCATCGCGCTACAGGGAAACAACATATTTTCCTTTTTATATATGGAGTTGGACTATTATTTTTGTTTGTCACCATTTATATTCATAAATTAAAAAGAACTAATAAATTAATATTTTAAAAAGGCTGTGTGTATTAGCATCAAGTGTCATCCACTACAAGTTTAAAAATATGTATTTGAACCTGAGTGGATGAAAATAAAAAGTACTTTATTAACAATTGAAAAGATGAATATAAGATATATAAATATATATAGGGAAAGTGTGAACTAATAGTAGGAATTGAAAAACACGAAGAAACTGTCGGAAATAAAGATAGACCGTGACTTCAGAGTTCTGTACGCGTGTGGAGCGATCATCTTCCTTAGTGGATATATAGAAACATCCCAAAACTCACTCATCATACGTATAAAATGCACTAATTCATATTTTTACACCGCTCTTCTTTTATTTGATTTTACCTTACCTCGTACTGTGAAACAACACGTGGACTATTGCCGATGGACTTCGTAATTTTGAATAAGGGTCAAGTGACGAGGACGACACCTGAGCTGGCACCATCGTTCTCGAAACATCTACACCACACCAACGAGAAGACTTTGAGCCTCTTTCTTCTTTTAAAAGAGGGAAGAGAATGCTCATTCTGTATACTGCATGAACACTGTATTCTTTGGTTGATTGATCGCGTAATAACGTAGCACTTCGGAGCAATAGAAAGGCTATTGGCAACAGACCTCATAATTTTAGACCATAATAAAATGACGAGGCGTGAGTAAGTTTGTGAATATTACCGTCGCACTATTCGGCTACTTGAGGGCTTTTGGCAACAAACGTCATAATTTTGAACCATGGTTAAGTGACGAGGACGACATCTGAGCTCTGGCAACACCTCTCCTAACTTCCACACCCCATCAACGTGGAGGACGCTTGAGCCTCGACATATTTAACATGCATTGGCCCCCTCTGCACCGTGGATCTTCAGCGGTACAAGGCTCGAACTCCTGACACGCCAGCCACGAGTCAGTTATTTTGACCACTAGGCCATCGCGGCTACAAAATGACGAGGCAGAGGCATGAAATGGCACGTCGCTCTTCAAACTTTACTACAACTTGAGGACTTAGAGTCTCGGTAAATTTGAAATGTATCAGCCCCTCTACCAAACGGGTCTTTACTGGCGAGTTTTTTTTTCTTTGTCACCATAACTCGAACTCATATCTACGAATTGCAATACCGGTATAACCGAAACAACGAATACCGGCATTTTGAGCCATTTGCACAGTTTGGAATATCGGTATTCACAAGTTTAAGTACCGTTTTTTCGGTATTTACTAAAAAATTTTTTCAAATTATCTCCACTATATGTTCAGGGATCCCCAATATAGCAAAATAGTTTACACTTTTGTTTTTATGTCTCCCTAACGGGCGAAATTAATTAGACTTTGAATATAAAGTAGCATCGTACAATCAAGAGAAGTACTAAAGTACGGGAATCATCCAAAACTAATCTATTACAGCTTAGAGCGATACTGCACACGTGCAGAATTCGTAGTATCACGTAAAAACACAACATTGATCGTCATTTTATATTTAGTAGTACTGAGTTTTCGATCATTGGACAGATTTAAGTTAAGAGTTTCATTTAGAAATTCAATTAGTGGTAGATTTTTATCATCTGCTAAGTAAATATTGAAGTCTCCACTTAAAATCATCGGTACATTATCATATTTTTCGCCAAATCTTTTTTTCGAGTATTTCAGAACCTTCTTTTATATAAATCATCAAATTTTCGAAGAAAATTGTAATATTTGTCTCATAGATTTTCCAAGCGAAATATAAACGGCAACCATTTATATGTATTGCCCATTCTCGGAATTGCAGCGAGCAATGCACAGTATATACACATTGAACTTTTCACTAAATCATAGCTACAGATATGCTGCTATGAGCATGTCGGTGACGCGAACGCACGAGATTTCACCCCTCCAAAAAGTGTCTAAGGCGAACAGCACACTGCGGGTGCGCCAGTCAGAGCATGTCGGTGACGCGAACCCATAAGATTTTCCCCTACCAAAAATGTGGCCAACGCCGCTAAAGAGGTTTTCACCTTCAAAAATTTCAGCAAACCAAAGTACAATACAGAAATCAGCTATTTCCAAAACCATCCAACGAGAAATCGATTTATTTGAAAAAAGATGAGGGATTGAGAAGTAAATATACTTGGAAAAAGTATATCGAGCATTGCTAACAATACCACCAACTAGCGTAGATGACGTAAGAGCGTTTTCGACAGCTGGTAATTTTTGCACAAAATTACGTTCCAGGTTTAATGACAATACAATTAATGGATTATTTTTAAAGATCACATTTCAAAACTTTGTAATAATACCGCAGACTGAATAGTGATTTAAATAAATAAGATATACCTTTATTTCTTTTTTGTGATTTTTTATATACTGTTATAATTTATTAGTTATAAATTATTTTTGTGATATGTACACTCTGTAAGAAAACTGGCAAATAAAACAAAGAAACACCAGTTTTCTTTCTTTTTCTAAAATTTCTATTACCGGTATTAAACCGGTATCCCGGTGTTAAGATTTAAAAATACCGAATACCGGTATTGAACTGGTCCGATATTGCAATCCCTAGATTCATCGTACCAAAGTTTCTGCGGCTGAACGTCATCGGCTTAACATTACCCGCACTGTTCATTCCACTATATCGTCTTTTTTTTAAAAAAAAAAATAGGTACATACACTTAAATCCGCAACATGAAATAACACAATTAGCTTACCGTAGCAAAAATATGAAAGTGATATACATAATTCTTCTAATAGTAAAAGTTATTGAGAAATGTGGTTGCTATAGTAACCAATCTTTTACTATAGAATGAGTAATGGGCATTACCATAATCGATCGTATGTGTCGCGACAGAGAATAAAAGTAAATGTGAATTTTTGTTCTCTTCCTTCATATCATTTTACCCGAATAGTCTCCGGGTAAAATGAGTCACAATTTCCTATATAACATTACGTTTGTGTTTAAAATTTTTTTTAAATAAAATTCTTTAAATGGTCTTTATTGCATTTAACCCCTAACGCACACTTGTTTTGATGGAAACCGGCAAAAAAAAACCTTTCTTTTTTTTTATTTAAGAAAACACATTTTAAAACCTTGTTTAGGCTAAAATTAAAAGAAAAAAATTCAAAATCAATCAAAATTATATTTTAATTTTGTATTTTGATCCACATTGCAGAAGAGCCGAATATATCCATCGACTTTTATTACCTTTCTTTTCCAATAGCTTTGGGGGAAAAAACCTATTTTTATCAGTAAAAATATTTATGTATACATTTTCTACAGAAATAATAATAATAGTAGTATTTATTTTTAAAAAAGATATTCAAAATTTTCTTTTATTTGATAAGCAAGTTGCAGCACAAAGCCCAATATAGCAATTATTACACATGCAACGACTATCTTTTCTTTTCTTTCTTCCCTTGCTATCCCTTTTATATTATAATACCTAATTCTCTTTATCTCACATATCTTAAAATAAGACAAAATTTAAAGAAAATTATTATTTTTTTTATTTAAATATGTTTCTTTAAGTAAAATGAAGAAAATCCTAATCAGACAATCCAAAACAGAGATTTTTTTTTTCGGTTTTAGAATCAAACTGATTTAATATATATTAAACTTATTGATAAGTCAAAGAGAAAAAAGAGGAGAGAGAGTTTCATATTAAACCTTGAAATGTTTTTTTATTCTTTACAAAATACTACACATAAAAAAACTGACGAAAACTTTCATCTTTTTCATATTATTAAATAAATTTTTGTTACTGTATTACATTGTTTAAAATTTCAGCAACAAATATAATAATGCTTTTCTAAATTCAACTCAATTCTGCAAAATAAAATAAAAATTTCTTTTAAAATTCTTATTGAATTATAGATTTTTAATGAATTGCAATAGTGTCCGATTAAAGATAGCACAGAATTAATATAAGAAAAAAAATAGAATCACAAAAACTGAATGTATAAATTTTTTCTTATCCAAATTAATACAAATATTATGCTTATCATAAGCCATTGCAATAATGCAAAAGCATATGGATAAATTATTATATATTTATGCATAGTTTTGCTTATATAAAAAAAAACATTTAATTTCGAATTCTGTGACATATCTTAAAATATGACAAAATTTAAAATAATTTATAAATGGTTTTTTCGAATTTTCGTAAAAAAATAATCTCTCTTGGAAAATTCAAAACATAGATATATTTTAAAGTCAAGAAAATTTAATGGTATTTGTGTGTGGTAGTATGGAAGTTTAATACTTAAAAATTAAAAATTTCTTAATTCATCTCAAAAATAAAATCCCACGGAAATGGAGTTCATACAATACTATCTCACAAGAAATATAATCTTTGATTTTGAAAGTAAAACCATTTTTGTATTCGCAAGAGAAAGTAAATGAAATTAAGCATATAATGACGAGGTTTAGATACTTTTTTTAATTCTTAATAATGCCTCTTAATCTGAGAAATATCTTCTGCAAAGCACACTTCGGTAATTCTAGTGAAAGTAATACAGCATTTTATAAGAATTCGTTTTTAAAGAAGCAAAAAGTGAAAATTTTAATAATTTATCGCGTTTTAAATATTTTTTTTCGACTGTAAATGAAAATTAAGACGTTTTTTTAACATTTATTTGCCTCTTTTTCGTTTAAGACAAACAAATAAAACAATTTTAGAGTTAGAAATACTTTAGAACTCAGTTTAAACTTGTAAAGACATGAAAAAACCACCATATTCTAACTTTAAAGACGATTATATTCCATAACAAAAAAAAACAAAGTTTTTAAGAGTAAAATTGTGTCATGTGATTTTGAAATACTAATCAAAATCGTTTGCCATGGAACAGTTATCGTGGAATTAATGAACAATAAGTAACAAAATTTAAAAAATGAATAGAGTTTAATAAAATCAAATAATTTCTAAAGATATTCAAAATCTCATTTAAACATTTTAAAAACTAAGATTTAAAAAAAAGCGTTTAATAAGAATATCTAAAGTTTTTAGTCTTAATTTTACGCGTCATATGTTACTCTTCCAAAGAGAAAATTTGTGTTAATTATAAAATTAAAAAATAAATAAAAATTTCTCAAAATCTATCACGCAGTAAGAAGGGAAAAAACTCCATTTTATGTAAAATCATTAGAAATTAAATAATTTAATAATAAAAATAAAATTAATTACATTTCTTATTTGATAATATATATTATTTAATTATATCCCATCTTCGTAAATATGCTATTTAAATATTAAAAATTATATTGAATGAAAACATATTAAAATTTTGATTGCATATTGTTCTGGATCTTTATTCTTTCTAAAAATTTGTTCACTTTTGTAATTATAATTATATTAACAACGTATGAATTAAAATATCTATGTATGTGATGGAATGTGAAACATTTTTAAAAAATTGGAGATGGAATGATTTTTTTTCCTGATTTATTTAGTAAATTATACGAAAATAAGCTAATACTGTAAAGAAAAAAATCTTTTTACTATCAAAATTAAAAAAAAAAAAAGAAAAAGCAAGAAAAATTTATAAAATCCATTTCGTAACCGCGTCCCACTCTAAAAGTTTTTTTAACGAGCTTTCGATTTTTCCGAATTTAAATCTTACATTACAATTTCTTTTTTACATCACCTAAAAGATTTTAGTTTTTTTACAAAAAAATAATGCATTTTATCTCTATTCCTATGAGGAATCGCTTAAAAACTTTGGTTGTGCTTTAAAAAGTTGTAAATTTTATAATAATGCGGTAATTTTCTTAAACAGGTCAAAACAATGCTAATATTACACAAAACATACACAAATATATCAGTTTTTATCCATAAATTTTTCAGAAATCCCGTCCCCGTTTCAACATATTCCAAAAAAAAACACATTTTGCATATAAAACACGTTTTAAAATTGATAACTATACACTGGAAGTGGCATTCGCTCTTACTAAAGCAGTTGTAACTTTTGTACTAATAAACAGAATATTAAAACTTTTGTACTTTAATAAATCTAATAAATTTATCTACAAAACAAAACCATAAAACATTTTTCTCATTTAAAGACAAAATCCACGTTGTTAAGGAAGTTTAATACGTTAAAAAAACAGCAATAAAATAGTTAAGAATTTAAAATATATATTAATTGTTTATTGTTTGGAATCTGAAATTTTTTTTATATGTTCTTATTTTTTAAAAAAAAAAAAAGAACTTTAACGGCAAATTGAAGCTATTTCGCGAAATACACATCAAACTCTAACCATTATTTCTGTCATTTGTAATAAGATCTATCATTACAATGTCATTTGCTCCTTGTATGTGTGTCATTCATTGGAGGCGATTTAGGCTTATGCAATGCTTATGGATCTCTAAATACTCAACAGCCATTTTCCAGTAATTTTGAAGCAGAATTTGGGTCTTCAGGTTTCTATCGGGATAAAAATAATGATAAAGAGGCATAGAAACACAAACACTGTCACGTGCCCTTAGACAGATATTAGTTTAATTTTCTGAGCGGTTTCAAAGGCAACAAGATAACGAAAGATTAAATCATTTAACACTGCTTCTTACCCTTGAAAATTGCTTTTTCAGTTTCTCAATAAAATTTCTCCAGTAAATTTATATCGAGTCAGAAATCAAAAGCCTGCCTGAAGGGGATAAAATACAGCAATTGATTTTTTTGCACAAACATCGCACCAGAAACTGCACAAGCACTATTGTGTGTGTGTGGCATAGGATCTCGTGGTTTTCAACCACGGTTAAAATAGAAGTGTGACAGCAAGTCTTGTAATTTCTTTCCTTAACTGCCAAATTACACACACAAAAAAATGTGGTGTACAGTTTTTATTTGTTCGGTAGAGTTTTCTACTATTCCGTTGGTACAATTTTATTGGAATCAGGACTTGAACTCAGAACTAATGAGCATTTCCGGTCACAAAATTGTAACCATGATTATTTGGCTATCATGACTGCATAAAATTGTTCACTATTTTTACTATACTAACGACTATTATCCGAAATTATTTGAAAACGAGGAAAAAATTCTACGTGTAAATATTAAATAATGATGTTGTAATACATACACACACGCACACTTATGTGTATATTTTTATATTTATTCGACAATCTGATGACAGAGACCTAGAACGTGATTCCCAACTATCTTGCGTGGCCGAGGATCAAGGGCCTAGTGATCAAGGTCACGAACTCGAGGTTGGCTGCATGTCATGAGTTCGAGCCTGGGGCAGTTGAAGATCCACCGCGTAGAGGGGCCCCCATACGTTAAATCTGTCGAAGCCCTCTGTAATGTTTTCCCACCTCGCAGTTTCAAGATCCGCTCCCTATGTAGATAGCATTACGCTGTCCATATCCACATGTGCACCCCTAAAATATTGCGGGGTCCTTTCATCTGACATCACGCCGACAACCGATGGCCGTGAGAGAACTGACGCTTGATTCCACCGGGGAGCCGGAACCCCGAGTGAAATTCGAGGTGTAAGAAACGACCGCCCCCACACCCCCAGAGAGTGGAGAGCCAGTCCGTTTGAAACACTCGTAAAGAGAGTGTTTGCCTCCTCCTTCCCAAATTTCATCTTCTGTTGTATGAAACAAATAGTTTGAATAACTTACACCTGAATGTAAATAGTAGGATGAATAACTGTAAAGGTAAAAAATAATAATTTAATTTCTTAAGTCTCACGCTATCCATCAATTTCCCCAAACGTTACACCTCCCATTGGTGTGATGAGGAAGTTAGAAGTAGAAAGTGCCATCTCTAGTGTCGTCCTCGTCCGATACTCAAAATTATAAAATCTGTTGCCGCAATAGCCTTCGTCTGACAAGCCTTCTGGTGTTTTTTTTTCAATTATTATTGAGAACATTTGGAAGCCCCGCGCACAACACAATGTATAATACGGGGGCTTACAACACAAAGGAAAGAAGGAAGGATTACAACACAAACATCCATGCCTTCTCCGGGATTCGAACCCAGTCCCTACGGCACCGCCATCAGCGTCGCTAACCACTATACCGAATGGGTGGCGCATCTTCTGTTTGTTGCTACAAAATAAATAAAATATTCTTTAAAGTGTCTTAGTTATTTCTTTCTAATTTCCTGGTTTTGGTTTTGAATTCTGAGTACGCACAGAGAAGAGGAAGAAATCTTCATCAAAAAAAGTTAAATATAACTTCAGTTCGGTGAACTAACTTTGAGGACAAGCTCGGACAAAATTAAGTCACTTGAAGCCATTTTGAAAGAATTAAACCGCAAATATCCTTATTTATCCATCACTTTCTCACACACAACACGATTTATTCCCTCGTTTTGTGACGTTTTTTGTTCTTTTCGGACGTTTGCAAAAGCCGGGTGAAAGCTTCGACCTTGGCCTGTTTTGCACAACTTTTCGGTATCAGTCTCCGCTCTTGTTTTCAGCGCGGTTATTCTTGATTGTGGTTTTTGATAGTAAGTGCTATGAAGCAAGAGCTCCAAGGATTTCTTCTAGAAGGTGATTCTGAGATTTTTAATTGAAAATAAACAAGGTACTAGATTAATTGAATTAGATTAATTGACCAATTAAAATGAGATTTATCATGATGCTTTAAGAATGTATTATATAAACGGATATATTTAAAAATGAAGAATTAGTTGTATTCAATGCGAAGGTGGGATTTGGAGATTCAAAGGGGGTTTTTAGGAAGTCATTGCACTGAATGCAAAAAAAAAAAGTAATAATTTTTTTTTCAAACAAAATTTTGAACTCATGGCCAATATGTGTTGTTCAATTGAAGAATTTTAGAATGTCACGAAATAATATCTGTATTTATTAATATTTACTTTTTAAAAACTACTTCAACAAAAAATTCAACACCCAATGGGAGCAATAACATGAAGACAGTGTAACTATTTCATTTATTTTAAGCGAACAAGTAATTGTCCAGCCATAAAATTCCAAGAATAAACTGTTTTCATTTTTGTAAAAAACTAATGACAATTAATGCATAAATGCTTTTGAAAAAAATCAACTCAGCAAATGTTCTCTTTTTTTATAAATATATACATCGATTAAAATAAACGCCAGATAAAATTTTGAAATTTTGCTAAGCTGCGTTATACAAACAGAAAACTAACCCATAAAAGATCAAGTTTCAATTCTTTTTCTTCAAAACATAAAAATAAAATCCTTTGATCTGGGTGTAAAAATATTGCTAATTGAAAATAAAGTAAATTTATAGTTAACAACTATAATGTATGCAAAACAAAATTAAAATTTTAGTGAAACTGAAAAATAACCAGAACAATACTTAAAAAAATAGTTTATAATGTTGCGTTTTCGCAACACACACCAGTCCTGAATGGGTTAAAAATGCTTTAAATAAATTATATTGTTATAACATTACAGTTAATAATTATTACAAATAAGAGTTGAGACGATGTTTAATTTGAGCCATGGACCATCGTGTACAAAGGGCTGATACCAGTGAAATCAGCTGTGACAAATGGCGTGATGTGGAAGTTTAGAGAAAGAAATCGTCTCACAGATGTCATCATTACCCTGGTTAAAATAACCAGGCAAACCCATTTCAAATAGGGATTGCAACACCGGGATACCAAATACCAGTATTTTGAGCCATTTCCACAATTTTGTTATTCCGGTATAAGTATCGTTTCGGTATTTACTAGAAATTTTTAAAATTTTCTCCGCTATTTGTTCAGGGATCGCCAGCATAGTAAAATAGTATACGTTTTTGTTTTTATGTCTCCCTAACGGGTGAAATTAATTAGACTGTGAATATAAAGTTGCATCGTAGAATCAAGAGAAGTGATAAAATAAGTGAACCATCCAAGGAGGTGGGTCAAAACTATCCGAATTTATCCAAAACCATCCGACGAGAAATCGATTTATTTGAAAAAAGATGAGAGACTTAGAGGTATATATATATTTGGAAAAATTATATCGCACTGTGGCGAAAAGCCCTATAGATGGCGCTCCCACTTTCTCTGCATGTGTAAAATGTGTTTTTGTTTCGGTTCCGTAGCAGTTCTGCCCTAGTTTTGCTAAGTTGATGTTTGCTTCGCTTACTAGTAGTTGATAGTATTTAGAATTAATAGGCAGAACTCTCTAAACTTTGTAAATATGTATATAGAATGTCATTAAAAGCATAAAAACTATTTGGCTGGTCATCAATTTAGTTTAGTAGAATTTATGTGTAATTAGTATGCGCTTTACGCGCATTGCTAACAGTACCACCAACTAGCGTAGATGCCTTAAAAGCGTTTTCGACAGCTAGTAATTTTTGCTCAGAATTACGTTTTAGGCTTAGTGATGGTACAATTGATGCATTATGTTTTTTAAGATCACATTTCAAAAATTTGTAATGATACCACCACAGACTGAATAGTGATATTTATACTCTTTTTGTGATTTAAATAAATAAGATATGCTCCTTTACTTTTTTTTTTGTGATTCTTTATATACTGTTATAATTTATAAGTTAAAAATTATTTTTTGTGATACTTAAACCTTTTAATAAAACTGGCAAATAAAACAAAGAAGCACCTGTGTGTTTTCTTTCTTTCTTCCAAAATTTCTACCTACCGATATATATCCTGGTTTTAAAATCTAAGAAATACTGAATACCGGTATTGAACTTTTGGTCCGATATTGCAATCCCTAATCACAAATAGTCCTATGGTTACAGCGTCCATTGGTAAGGCTATATCTGCAGCTACTGTACGCCAAAGATTACATATGAATGGACTGTATGCCCGGGTACCTCGAGTTTGTGTTCCTCTATCTGTCCAATCAAGAGGGGCACGATTAAAGTGGTGCCGGGAACAGGGCAATTGGATTGTGTCTGACTGGGGCAATGTCATGTTTACTGATGAGTCAAGATTTGCTCTAGAGTCAGATGACGAGCGTATAAGGATATGGCGTAAACAAGGAACACGCAATCAGCCCCAAAACATCACGCATTCGGAGGCGGAAGCATTATGGTGAGGGCAGAGATTTCATTAGGATAAGGCACCGACCTGCACATCTTTAAACGGGGTCCTGTGACGGCTGTCCGGTATCGAGATGAAGTCCTAGAACCCATTGTGAGATTGTACGCTGCAGCAGTTGGCCCTACGTTTGTTTTAATGGACGATAACGCACGTCCCCATAGAGCTGACATCGTCGATGACTACCTGGAGAGTGAAGGGATTGCGCGTATGGCGTGGTCAGCATATTCGCCCGACCTTAATCCCATTGAAAATCATTGGGATGCTCTCGGCCGTGCTGTATCTTCACGTTTCCCACCTCCAGCCACTCTTATTGAGCTGGAAACTGCTCTACAAGAAGAATGGCGATTACTTAATTCTGCGGTGGTTGACCACCTAATTGAAAGAATGGTCAGAAGGTGTAAACTTTGCATACAGATGAGAGGGGATCACATACCCTATTAATGTCCCTTTTTTTATTTTATGCTGTTTATTTTCATTTTATACATAATTCTGTTTAAGTCTCCAGTATGACATTATCTGATAACCTACAAAAATTTAATATTGTTTTCATTTCTGTATATAATTATTGATTTTGTTTTATGTATAAATATATATGCTACTTTACTGCCAAATTTTGTGTCAATCAAAGCAGTATTTGTTGATTTTTTTGCATTTTAAATCTTCGTGCTTAACTTTTGGAAGTGAGTGTATTTGCCAGTTTTATTAGAGAGTGTAAATATCACAAAATAATTTGTAACTTATAAATTACAACAGTATATAAAGAATCAAAAAAATAAATATAGGAACTTCTTTTTTATTTCAATCACAAAAAAGCGTAAATATCACTATTCAGTCTGTGATACCATTAAAAAATTTTGAAATGTGCTCTTAATTCTTATTTATATTCATTATTATCTTATTCTTATTCATTATAATCTTATTCTTATTCATTATTATGGGTTATTATTTATGAGTATATATATATATATATATGAATCTGAAAAATATGTTGAACCCTAAACTATGATATGCAAATACAATGGGAAAAACAAACTCTCAAATTTAAAAAATATCGAAATATTACGCGCACTTTGTTCACAACTACAACCTTGTTTTTGCAGATACAAATATCAGACTACGAATCCTGCGTGTGTGCAGTATCACTCTGAGCTGTAATAGGATAGTTTTGGCTCGCCTTCTTGGAGAATTCACATATTTTATCTTATGATTGTACGACGAAACTTTATATTCATAGTATAATTAATTTCAAACGTTAGGGAGACATAAAATCAAAAACGTATGCTATTTTGTTAGGTTGGCGATCCCTGGACATATAGTGGAGACAATTTTAAAAATTTCTAGTAAATACCGAAAAAACGGTATTTTAACTTGTGAATACCGGTATTGCAAAATTGTACAAATAGTCAAAATACCAGTATTCGGTATCCCAGTATTCTTTTTAGTAGCATATCATTAATAGCAGTAAATTCACATTCAGTTAAATATGACTATGCTACATTACGCTCTAAATGTCTTTCTTCTAATTGCCCCTCCCCTTAAGAATCAAATTGCTCCCTTGAGAGCATAGGCCCCATGTTGATAAACACTGCCGTAAATGGTCCTGGACGCCGAATGTTTTAGAGAAGTTTCGCATTCTCATTTTTAACTGCCACGAAAAGCCAGGGTGCAGTAGGGCTGTTCACATTGATGTAATGTGTAATTTTGGACAATGGGATTTTCTCAAATGCGGACCTCATCTCTTGACCATAGCTATGATTACACAGTCAGATTGGGAATAGTCGTCGTGTTTCTTCAAAATGCAAAGGAAATTTTTTCACTAAATCCTTCATCTTATCTTATCTTATCAGTTTAGAGTCAACAAAACTTGATGAAAAATCACACAACAAATTATCAACATCGTATCTCTTCTACCGACAAAATTACATTGGTTTTATATAACAGTTAGGAAAGAGGGGTGCCAGCTCAGGTGTCGTCCTTGTCATTTGACTGTGGTTCAAAATAAGGAAGTTCGTCGCCAATAGCTCTTGTTTAGCTCCTAATAAATGAGTGTTTGCTTGTAAACGCTTTACTTTAAAGTAACACGAGAGCTATGGGCGACGGACCTCGCGATTTTGAAGCGCGGTCAAGTGAAAAGGACGACACATGAGCCGACACCCACTCTCTAAATTAACACACCACGCCAAAGTGAGGATACTCAGATACGACAGCTTTCACGTTCCCCTCTACATGGCGGGTCTCCAGTGGTATGAGGACAGGAAAGGCCGCGGTAGCCAAGTGGTCAAGGCATCGGATCATGGCTAGCAAGTCATGAATTCGACCCCAGTACCACTGAAGACCCGCCGTGTAGGGAAGCGATGGACATTAAATCAGTCGAGTGTTCAAACGTCCTCCCGTTGGTATGGTAGTTAGGAGAGGGGGGTGCCAGCTCAGGTGTCGTCCGCGTCACTTGACCATGGTTCAAAATTACGCGGTCCGTCGCCAAAAAGCCCTCGTGTATAGCTGAACAGTGCGACGTTAATATTCACTCACTCATGAGGACTTGAACTCGCGACTCGAAAACGCTGGCCACCAGTTCATAACCATGACCAGTTTTGCTTCAACCGCGGCTTGTTTTGCTGCTAAGAGCGGTATTAAGAAGCAATCAAATTAATCAAACCGCCCATAAAGTCAAGAGATTCAGCTGAGTTGTTGTGACGATCTGATGAAGCGAAAAATGCCCCAGTCAATGCAAAATTGTATAGTCGTAGATTAACTCATGCATAATTTTGAAAATAGGTTAAAATAAAAAGGGGAGGAATTTGGGTTTATGGAATAAAAATTTAACCTAACATTAACCGAATGTCAAACAGTTCATCTTTCAGCTTCTTCCTGATTTCTCTGACTATTTAACAGCATGACATTTTTTGTCGTGACCCTCTTTTCATTTAAATAATCCACGACACTAATAGCTTTTGAAAGCTCAAATGATCTCAGTGAAGGATTACATACATAGAAGTTTTGCTCATAAAATTACTAAAATTATGTCTGCTTTTTTATGTAAAAATATTTTTAGTTCATTGCTGTTTGATACGTTTTGGTTCGAAAAGTATTGTTATATGTTAGTTTCCGATCCAATTCCCGCGCGCATATCGCATATAAATTAGTTGAGAATATGATCCTATAAGATGAAACATATGAAGAATATTCCATCACCATAATAAATAAAATATAGTTTTTTGTCTTGCCCTAATTCTAAAAATTAATTACAAAATAACCATTTAATATAGTAAATAATGTAACTTTTGTATCATTGAATAGGTCAAGTTTAGTACTTTCGTGTGCAGTAAATGAAAAGTGAATGCTCTTTCAAGAGTAATTAGAGGAAACATTAGTGAGGAAAACGTTTTTTTGCCGAAATGGCGTTGATTCAAGAGAGTAAGGCCTTTGTGTGCTTTGGTTTCACGAAACGAAATCGACCATTCTCCCCTCCCCCCTCTCCTCTAAATTTCGACATTGTTATGAAAGTCCCAATGCAAAATCAATAATTTTCTTAGTAAAAAATTTTTTTATGTATCATGTTTTTATAACCATTTTCATGTATTGTCATCCACTTCTAAGATATCGTCCATATTTCAAGTCTAGCTCATCTGGAAAATAGTTTAAAATCAATTACAAAATTCCACCCGGGCAAACATACAAGCCTCTTCGTGGGCCCAGGTTTGAGACTGAAACTTCTTTTTTTATATTCTCATGCATTGTCATTGGCTTCTGAACTATGGTTCAAATTTCAAGTCTCTTGCTCATCGGGAAGTCAGTTTAAAGTCAGTTACAAAATTCCACCCGAATAAACAAGAAAGCGAGGAAATAAAAACATGGTAAAAAGGCAATGGTATGAAATGTTTTAAGAAACAGGCAGCGTAACAGAAAACACGTTAAAGAACACTTGGCGGGAACTGGAATACCTCCTGGACATTCGCCGAGCTATCAAGGAAGTAAATAGTTTAATAAAAAAAATTCACAATAGTTCTTACAATATATTTAAAAAACAGATATGTCTAATTATAATAATTTGAGCACAATATTTATAATCAGGATAAAAAAAGACTTTGGGTTCACCTTATATATTGGCATTAATTTATTTCAAGGAAGATTTTTTTGTTTGAATTAATATCGCTGTTTCATACTTATAGGACTCTTAAATAACTCGAAATTTTGAAATGCGATTAATAAATAAAAATGAGAAGCACCTTAATTTGTAACTTCCTAACTACCACCCTACGCCATGAGACAGCTTTGAAGACTATCTGACAACAGCCCCCATTATTCAGCATTGACGAGTTTTTTTGATGGACTCGAACAATTACTCATCATCAATCAAGATAAAGACTTCAATCACAAAAACATGGCGATTCTAGTAACTTTATTATTAACTGACTTGTCTAGTTATTTCATGAAATAACTGAATTATACACTTTAACGGTAACATATATATAAATGAACATTCGGCTACAGTGACCTCTATTTAAAAGCCATACAGCCCAATTTTATTTACATTACTGCAAGGTAAAAAAATATTCTCATGGAAACAAAAAGCTTATATATAACTACGAAATTAAAAACAAATTCTAATTAGATATGTAAATTTTGAAAAATATATTTATTAAAACAACAAAAAATATTGCTTTTGGATTGACATTCTTTTGAAAAGATACAAATAAGCATTGATATGATTTTATTTGACATAACATGAGGGCTACTGGCAACGGACATCATAATTTCGAATCATGGTCAAAAGACAAAGACAACTCTCCTAACTTCAACACCACACCAACAGTAGGACAATGATTCTCGGCATATTTAACATGCATCAAATCACCTATAATCTTCACAGATATTTACTCAATGCATAGAAAACATTAATAGGTTATTTCTCTGGTTTTGATTTCGTGTTCAAGTCCTGATTCTACTCAAAACTTGTCTTGAGAAATAATGAGTTGGCTTAACTTTAAATGGAATTCTGGCTAATAAGGCTTCACGTGGTGTGGTGGCGTAGTTATGAGTTGAGGTATAATCTCAAGGTCAATTATTGCGTCATTTAAATGTAGTTTTAAATTGCAAGATCAATCACCAATACCCCTCGTATTGTTCTAAGACCCTTCGTATTGTCTTCAAATTTTGTTGACTCACGGAACCCTTAAAACTATAAAGCAGCATTTAACAAACTGTGAGGCCCCCTTCCCGAGGGGTGTGACAACCTTGGGAGGCGGGAGCGAAAGACGAAAATAAAAGCTTTAAAAAATTCTAAATTTACTGAAAGGATGCAAAACAAAATACATTCTGACATAACAAAAATAAAATACACATTTGTATTGATGCATCAGGCTGCAAAATGTCTTTAATAAGAAACAAATCAATACTATGTTAGGAACAAGATTAATAATTTCTAGTAACTCCCATGGGCTTGCCATACGCAAAATTATATTCAAAATTTAATACTTTTCTTGATAATTTGTGTAGTTTATAATTAAAATCGTATTTTAGCTTTACGTCGAAGTACAAAATAATTGAATTCAATACATTGTTGTTGTATGGAGGGGGGGGGGCGGAAGGTGACAATTAATATTGAAAATTGGGTTGCCAATATTGAAAGTTTGAGAAGCACTGCTATAAAATGTTTCCGGGAAAACCCATAAAAAAACCGCTCTTTAGAAGAACATATCTTAAAGTAATATTTAAAATAGTCTAACATGTTGTAGGTACTTTAAATAAAGACAATTTGAGGAAAATACCGTATTTTTTATTATATTAATGTAATTTACTCATGTTGCCCATCCAGTATAGTGGTTAGCGACGCTGACTGCTATGCCGTAGGGCCTGGGTTCGAATCCCGGAGAAGGCATGGATGTTTGTAAATGTATAGTGCCTTCGCGGCATGGGGGTACTCTAAATAACCATCGAGCTGCGAGTCCTCTCGTAAGGTTGGTGGAAGGGGAAGAGAGGTGGGAGGCCCCTGACCACTCCCAGGGTGTTCTTCCTCAAAATTGGGTTGAACCGAGCCAAATCGTACTGTCACCTGCATGGTGCTCAAAGCTACGGCTAACGACAGGCGTTCAATCTAGCCCAACGCCATGATAAATTTCATGGGCCTTTCATCGAGACCGATGAAATTCGGGTGGCATTAGAGGTGGTGGTGGCAGACAGGTGGCATTAGAAACAACAACAACAGCAATTTACTCATTAAGAACATTAATTCGTGCTCCAGGTGTAATCTACCATTGCATAAAATTTAGCATATTCTTGCACTATATCGATTGCTATACTGTAATAAAAGTTGGAGGATTTTTTTTTTCTGTTAAAAAGAGAGGATGTTCAGCACCGAATTTATTTTTTAAGCTCCTAAGTTAAGTTTGCATACATGTTTACAGTTTTCTTTTCGAATTTTTGCTTAGACTCGTGAAACCTTTAGGCATGCTGAAAAAACTGTATTAACATCAAGTGTCATCCACTACTAGTGCTTCAAAAATGTATTCGAACTTGAATGTGGATAAATTGAAAGTATTTTATTAACGATTGAAAATTTGAACAAGATAGATAGAGTGTGAACTAATAGTAGGAATTGAAAAATTAAAGATTAAGATACTTTTCTATCCTATATTTTGCACAGTCAGTGTGCAATACATATAAATTAAATTCAAAATGAAATCTATACTTGTACAACATTTTCTCTAAAATTACCAGAAGCCATTTGGAATTTCCGAAAACAAGTTTCAATTCCCGGAATTGAAACAAAAATTTTTCGTTAAAATAATAATAAAAATGAAGTCATCAGATTAAATTTCGGAAAAAAAAAACTGATGAAATTAGTGATATCTCATGATACATACTTTTGAACCATCAAATAATGAAATAAATTATTAGGAATAAAAAATTATAGCTTTGCGATGACTATTCTAAGAAATAATTTATGTAGCAATGAAATTTAGCAGAAACAAAAATTGATGCTTTGCAGGGGAAAAGAAGAGATCTAAAACCTGAAGCTCCGAAATTGAAATATATTTTATACCTAGAATATAGGAAATAAAATGTTTCTAATAGCAATAAAAATTACAGTTAGACAGATAATGTACAAAAACGAAGGAAGAAATATGAAAATATCAAATTACTTTTTTTTTCTCACAAGTCATCAAATGAAAAAAAAATACAGTCGACTCTTGATATTTCCAAGTTGAATGGATCAATGAAAACTTTCGAATTATCAAGAGGGGGGAAAAACTCCCAAAATTCATTAAGTGAAATTTTTTCTAACACATTTAAATTTGAAACTATGTAATAAAGAAACAATTGCATATTTGTATGAAATTATTTCAAAGTATTTTTAAAAAGTACATATATATTATACAGTATAAATATTATACATATGTTTAAAGTCCTGTATTTAAAGAATACATATTGTACGTGTGATTAATTTTTTGGAAGAAAAAATCTGTTTTATGGCATTCAATCTAACTTTATCAATAGATTTTTCTAGAATAAATGAAGCTTGAAAAACGACCATATCAACATGATTTTGAAGGAAAAAGCTGTGTAGTTTGTTTACTGACACCTTTATCTTCTGTCAGAATTATCGGAGTCAACTCCGACGATCATCAAAGAAGTTTCGTTACAGGGGAGACGAGAAGAGATAATACAACACAAAACATGTCAGCTCCAACCTGTTTGCTACAGGACTCTAGATGATAGTGAATGTTGGGATTGTCGAGAGTTTTATAAGATCATTTCGAAATATCGCGTGTCGTATTCTGGCCAGCCACAGATTTTATTTCGAAATATTGAGTGTACAAAACGTATTGTTTAGTTCGAAATATCAAGAGTTTCTCTAGGGGCTGAGCATATACTTCGAATTAGCGAGAGGTTCGTATTATTGAAAGCTTGAATTCGCCAGAGTCGACTGTACTATATATGTATTATCTCTATCTTCATCGGTATAAAATTAAAAAGAAACTCGGGGGGGGGGATTCCTTACACAGCCGCCTTTTGACTTATATATAAATATTGGAAAAAAAGTACAGTCTTAAAAAAAATTAGAAAAAATATGTAAGCAATAAACGAGATTTTAAAGACACAGAATACAACAAAATGCCTTATTTTTGGTGAAACAATTGGGGAAAAACGACACAACTATCTATTACTATCAACAACAATTATTCAAATAGATTTATTTTTCAGTTTTCTGGAAAATTTATTTTGTGATATATATCTTGAGTCCAGAGTAATATCTTTTGGGATTCCTTCCCTACTTTTATTCATTTTTCCCCCTCGGAATGATTTTTTTCTCCAAAATAATGATTCATAAAATGTTTAAAACTCACACAAAAAATTTGATTTATTTTATGTATTTTGCAATAAAAGTTCAAAATTCTTTTTAGATTTTATTCAAAAATTTCGCAACTAGATAATTTAAAAAGTGTTTCGGCTGAAAAAGGTTTTAAAAAAAAAACTTTTAGAGTTATTCTTTCGCTTTGTTGTTGATTCAAGTCAAGATATGTTTAAATTTATGAACAGAAATTTTATATGAAAATATTCTTTTAAATTTAAGTAGAAAGGTTCAATCTGAATGTTTCAAAATGTTTAATTCATTTTCCAAAATTTTAGCCACTCATTCCTCCCAAAGTTCATTAAAAAATGAGAGAGAAATTTTTAGCATTTTATGTTTCACATGTTCTATTTAGCACATAAAATGATTTTGCATGGAAATAGGTGAAATTGGTTATTGTTTAAAACTTTCACGTATCTTTTTTTTTTAAATTTTAGAAAACAAATGCATTTATTTTTCTTTTACAGAGAATTTTGCTACTTATTGTTGAATACACAGAGCTCTTAAAAGGTGGAAGGAACCTGCTTCTGTTGCTTAGACTCAAATTAGTTCTATAACTGTTGTAAATATTAATTTACAATATCCCTAGCTTCAAAAATTCTAAAATAAAAACTCTTACCTTTTACAACACTCCAAGAGAAATCAAGTGCAAATAAAATCCAAACTCCGATCACGAACGACTTAGCCATTATGATCCATTTCATCAATTCAACTCATCATCAATAAATCAATCACTGACAGTCGATACCTATCTCCGACAACTCAACACAACTTACTATTTACGAGCAACATCAGAACGCTTTACTGTGGAGAAAAAATGAAGAGTTCTTATCGAATAACGCGCCACACTGTTGAATGAAGAACCGATGGAGAGCTGTTGTGTACCGTTACCTGGAGTCGTGACGTCAAATTTCTTGAGCATGCGCGTGAAGAGAAGTTTCTTACAGACTTGCGTGATTGACAGACGTGTTGTTCTTTAGTTTTCATTGAAAACCCAAGCAGCGGTGCGCGTGTTCGGAAATTGTTCTATTGAATGCATTTTTGTTTGTTTGTTTGCTTCAAACGTAATTGTAGAATGAGTACACAGGAAATATTGAGGAGTGTGTAAGATAGTAGTAGCACTCTTTTGGTTTTGGAATAAATAACACTTTAAAAATATTGATGATTATATTGTAAAAATAAAAAGTTTCATAAAAAGAAGACAAAAAAATATATGTATTATTTTTTGGCTAGAAATAACTGTATGATTTGTGCATATAAAACAGCGCATAATAATATCGGTGCTAAGAAAGAGATTTCATAAAAAAAATAAACATAATTATAAAAAGAGAATTACACATTTTAACAATCAACAATGTAAAAAAATTTTGATGCAGTCGTTGTAAAACTTAATGACGATCTTTAAGTAAGCAAAGACAATATAAAATGTAACATAAAATAAATATAACATTGCCTTTTTTCAATTAAAAATGCAAAATTAGATTTCTTTCTGTTGTTGTTAACGTACGATTTTTTAAAACTCAGATTGAACGTCGTAAAATCATCAATCATTAAAAAATTTACAAAAAAAAATCAATTTAAAATTTGTTTTAATTGTATTACTTAGCTTTAAAAATGTTTTAATTTAATAAATATTTCCAATAAATAAAAATTGCGGTCAGTACTTTAAAATCAGAGAACAAAGGAATTGTCAATTCAAATCAATTTTCTCTCATTCTTTTTCTTGTAAAATTGTATATTTAGCTAAGAAGAAGGCTTAGCAATAAAATGGAATTCTAAAACACAACTAAAATATCTCAATTTTATTATTCAATATTCTAATACTAGAATTAGATTGTAAAATAATTAAAAATATCAAGATATAAATAATAATTAGTTATTAAACAATACGACCAGTACTTTTTTTTCGCTTTTGGCATTTTAAATTCTTTAGTATCAATTCAAGCAAAATAGTAATTAAAAACGAGCCTTATTACTGAAACATATCTTTTTATCTGTTTTAAGGTCTATAGATTTTATATTCTTAAGTCATTTTTCATTTGAGGTCAGTTTGGCGACTGAGCCATGAATGATGAAGTTGAAAGCAATATAATTGGCGACGTTATAAATAAATAATTTTGGCGATGAAATCAAATTTAGACCTAAGAAATATATAATGAATAGATTCTAATGTTTAGAATTCTAGTTTTTCTTACCAAGAGTTAACAATTTCCAGAGAAGAATTTATTGGTAGAGATTTACAGATCAATTTTAAAAGCCTCAGTTTTGATTGAAAAATACTTAATTTTCTTAACGATTTCAGATAAAAAATTTTAAAAGTTATTTATTAATTCCACTTATTTATGAAAAAATGATTCGTTTTACTATTTTTTAATAATAAATTTCACATTAGGAAGTGCCACATATATTAATCTTGATGTGAAAAAAAAAAGAATTTGCAGAAGATTGACGGTATTAAATAACCACTAAAAAAAACAATATTTTCCAGCCATTTGTTCCGAAAAGGACTTTTAAGATATCTGACTACCCTAAAATTGTGAATTTTGCCAAAAATTGACAAATTTTTTTTTATATGATTTTATTTTATAAGCTATCTTATTAGCTATATAAAAATACCAAGTTTATTATTTTCCGTACACTAGAATAAACACTGCAAGTGTTTTAACAAAAGCAGATGTCATTACTTTAAGCAAGATATACTTTAAAACGCGTTTTACTCGAAAAGTGTTTTTTTAAATGCTCATACGGAGACAGCGATTGCTCAAAAAGTTTTGAAAATAATGAACTGAAATTTTTTGTGCATGTTCTGTATAACAGTAAAGGTGTTTCAACTTTCAGATTCATCAATCACTGTTTTATTACAAAATTTACAGTCACTTATGTTAATATAATCACTGTTATTTGAAACAATTTCATATAATAACTAAGATAAAGTGCTCTAGTTTTTGTAAAAATTAAAATATCTCTTATCCGAAAGATCATTTCAAAAATGAATAACAGCAACACATCAGAATGGAAAATGTGTTCATAAACTTTAGGTAGAAAATGGGCCCCGTTTTTTTTTTTTTTTTTTTTTTTTTTTTTGTAAATTTTCACCCATTTTAGTAATAATAGTTTCTTTTTATCTTCTTTATTTTAGCATATTTTTCTTAAAATGTACTAAACAAATCTAAAAAACACAAAAAAATTCCCCAATTCTCCATTTTTTTTTTTTTTTTTTAAGTTGTTGCAAGCAGTCGGATACTTTCAGCAATAGATAAAAAAAACTTTCTTGTTTTTGAATGTGGTGGCATCGTAGTGAACAAAAACGGACTCATTTCAACTTCACTTTTTTATCGGGGGAGTATATTTTCTTGATTTGCTCTTATTTTAATTTACGTTGTACTTTGAAGCAATACGAGACTTATTGGTGACGGATCTCTTAATTTTGAGCCATGGCAAGTGACGAAATCGACACCTGTGAGCTGGTATCCCTGCTTTTAACTTCCACACTACGCCTACGAAAGAACTTTGAGCCTTGACAGATTTAACATGTACATGGCAGGTTGTAGCTTTAGATTCCGAACCCATGAATCGACAACACCAGCTACAAACAAGTATACCTTTTTACAACACAGCTAAAATTGCATGACACAAATATAACCGAGTTAAGCCTTAGTGTGTATGTTACCGTTAAAGTGTATAGTTCAGTTATTTCATAGAATAACTAGGTATTTCATGAAATAATTAGACATCAGTTAAAGTATATAATAGATGAAAAACTTCATACTTTACCTAGTTATTCAATGAAATAACTAAGGATAGACCGTTAAAGAGTGAAAAATAAACAATTTCAACGATATTTTATAAATTAATTCATCATAAATAGCTAAAATCTCTCGACAAATACATTTTATCTCTTTAGCGGATGAATAATTGATAAATAATTAGGGAAAGCGGATGATATAATTTATTATTGCTCATATTGCTACATTAGTTAAAAAGAAAGGGTGAAAAAGAATATGTTGCAAAAATAGATTATATTTAAATATTATAAACAAAAATACATCCTGTGGGAAGAAAAACTGTTGCTTCATAAAAACATTGTGTAAACTTTGTTAAACAAAAATGCAAGAGAATATTAATTTAAATTTCATGAGATACCTTTATATATATATATATATATATATATATATATATATTTTACTTTTCATTATTTATTAGAGCAACGATTGCTGTGATGACATTTAGGATTGTAGCTGCTTATTATTTTTGAAACAAGCACACTTTTTACTATTACACATTTTTTTTTACGGAAGCACTTTTTAAACCCTTGTCCAGTACCGCAACTTTGAGCTGTTGCAACAGATCGATACGTTGTGTCAATATTTGGAACTTCTTCAATGGAGATTAATTCTTGCTGACATATACTGAACTGATATTTAGAGTACAATTATTTTATTCGGCCACATCTCTATTTCCGAATTCGAAAAATCCTTTCCAAAGCATCTAGAACCAGTTCAAAGAACTTTCGAGTGCCGTATTTCATACTTTAACGATCATGTAATCGTTATTCTATAGAGTACCTAGTTAAATCGTGCGCGCGCGCGTAGAATTCAATCATTTTATATACTTTAACTGACTTGTGTAGTTATTTCATGAAATACCTAGTTATTCAATGAAATAACGGATTTCACACTTTAACGGTAACATATATATTTCATAAACTTAATTTCATCCATAGTTCAAAAAACTAAATATTCATAGCAGACACCAAAAAAAAAAAAAACTTTTTTTTTGACTAAATGATTTACAAAAACTATCAGCTTAAGAGATGCACAAAAAATTTAATTTTCAACTTGAAGAAACAGAAAATAATTAATTTAATATCACTCATTATTTAACAATTACTTTTAGTTTCCTCTTATCTAGTGCCGGTTTATCCTTTGGGTGGACAGGGGCCCGGATAAGCTGGGACTTAACCAGATTTTCTGATTATAAATTTCGATCCGTCAGCGGCAAAAGGGACCTGTAGAACTTCTGCGCCCAGGGCCCGAAATGAGCTTAAATCGACACTGCTGTTATTCCAAGTTAGATCCAAGTCAGCTCAGAGGAAGTGCAATTACACCCAACTCTTTTTTTGCACGATCTTTTTTACACGATTTTAAAATAACACGGTACACAAATTTGAGGAATTTTTTTTTCTCGCAAATTTTTTGTTCTAGCACGAATCTTCCCCAAAATTTGGGGATTGGATGAGGACGATTTGATCGAATTTTTGATAGTTTATGATAATAAAGAAGTCGAAGATGAAGTTCAGCTATTAACAGTTGATTTAAATTCGAGAGGGCTTGAAATTTGCTACAAGGTTGGAACAACATTTTTTTACTCATGATTCTGACACAGAGCACGCATTAAAATTTTAGTGTAATCTTGAGTTTAGTGTAGCAAAATATCAAGAATTATATCAGCAACAAGAAACCAAAAAAAAAAAAAAAAAACAGCTGCTAATTAAAGATTCAATAACAGCTACAAAAAACCAACTGAGGCTGTTATTATAACGAAATTCATTTGAATCAAAATCGGTTCGCAGATGGTTTGCAAATCCTACCGGCATTTAAAAGTGCATATACACATCTACCAGCAGATGTGTTTCAGAACGGTTCGGCTTGTAAACGTGTGCGCAATTTTAAAACATTACAGGCAAAGAGTTAGTAAATACAATTCAATTCAGTTATTAGTTTATTTGTGTAAACTATTTCGAAAACTTGAACGTCAGTTCGCTAAAAGAAATAAGAATATTTAACAGATATTATACAATACATCTAAATGAAAGAATAAAAATAAAAATAAACCTTTTGATAAAAAAATTATTTAAGAAAAGCAGAAGGGGATATAGTTTTAGGAATTTGACTAATAATTTTAAATTAGGCATGGTAAAAAATAATGAGGTATTATGTAAATAAAACGGTAAAAAATCTTAATATAACGATGAGAAATATACACAAATATAGTTAATGCAGCAAAATAATATTAAGAGAACACAGAAAAAGTAAAAATTTTAAACATTTAACGCATTCAATACTTCGTCAAGGAACCGGGAAAAAGAAACAATAAAAAATTCTTAGAATTATCAGATTTAATATACGGGGGACCCCCAAAGTCTTGCATTGATTATAAAAATTCATTACAAAAAGACTCCGTTTAATATAATAATGTAACTTTTGTATCACTGGGTAGGTCAGTTTTAGCAGTTTTTCTGTGCAATAGATGACAGAAAGGCTCTTTTAAATGCAGAGGAACATTCATTCGTCCTGATACACAAGCAATAATGAGATGGCATGAAATGTTTAAAGAAACATGCATTTAACAGAAAACACGTTAAGAACACTTGGCGGGAACTGGAATACCACCTAGACAGTCCCCGAGCACCAAAGGGCACACTTTTCAATTTACTAAGGTAAAATAACTTCTCAAAAATACAGAACAAGACTTACAATATATCCAAAAAACATATGTCTAATTATAATAGTTTGAGCATAACATTCACCCAAAATAACGCCTCAAATTCACGTTAAGTATCGCATTTAATAATAGCGCCAAAAATATTACTTATAAAGAAATTGATGCGTAATAATAAACGATTCTTTTATTTCATTCAATAAAATGAGAATATCAATTTATAAATAGAAAAAGAATTGTGTTCATATAATTTATTTGATACGCACTTAACACATTAGTATAATCAAAGGGACTATTTATATCCATTATTTTAATCAGAAATGTACATCTTCATAACAGTTACAGTCTAATTGTATCGATGTAATCAGAGGAAAAATAGTTTCTTGAAAAAAAATCAAATATGTTCGTCTCAGACAGTCGTCTGCGCTTTGCTAATCGGCCTCAATCTTCTTCAAAAGTTCATTCGTCTTTTCCTAATCTATGTTAATAAAAATATGATATAATTAGTTTCAGTGTTTATTAGCATAAAGTGCGAGCATAGGTTTTCCAATTTACGAGATCTGTTTCTTTTTGCGAATTAATAAAGCTTTTGTGCATTGAGAGAATTAAGGTTCTACATCTTTAAAAATCAATTAATGAAATTATTTTTTTAAAAAATAGTAACACATAGTAGAGTCTTTGTAAGTTGATCTGCAAAAGACTTGGAAAAAACCAGTCAACTTGCAGAACATAGGCCTAATATTCTGAATCCTTAATTCACTTTACTTCGAAGAATTGAACTAATTAAAAACGTAGGAAAATCGTTTGTATATAAAAAATATATTTCTTGTACTGTTTTTATATTGTAATTTAATTAATATTCCGGGGGGGGAGGAAAAGAAATTCATTTTGGCTTGTTTTTTGGTTCCTATAGCAAAAGTAATGAAAGACCCGTCGCTAACGATATAACCTGTTGTGTTTCTTATGCCACCTGATCTCGACTGCGTCAGATCCAAGCCCATGAAATTCATCATGGCAAGGGGCTAGCTGTACGCCTGCCGTTGGCCGAGGCCTTGAGTGCCGTACAAGTAACAGTACGATTTAGCTCGGTACCGAGTGGCGTAACGTACACCCCCACACCTCGGGGGGGGGCAGGACTCTAAGGGGGAACAAAGCTTGAGTGATGCCAAGTACGCAAGATCCGGCTTGGGGCCCAAACCCTGAGTTTGCAGAGGAGCCCTAATATTCTCCGTTTCAACACTGTCGGTACCAACCCAATTATATGAGTGAACACACCCCACCTCTCTTCTCTTTCCACCAACCTCACGAGAGGACTTATAATTTATTTAGAGTATCCTTATGCCGCAAAGGCACTCTATACATTTACAAACATACACGTTTTCTCTGCACGTCAAATGGAAATATAGCTTATAATATATATATATATACGATTAATGAGAAAATTTCACAAAAACATCCTGTAACTCTCCTGGAGAACTTATCTTGTCAGATTACAGATTTTATATTAATATTAAAATTAAAAATGTAGTATATCATAACTCTAATGTTTATTTAATTGAAGTCATTAACAGAAAGTGATTCTATTTCATTACATTTTAACAGAAACGCTGTTGACTATGGCAATGGTGTTTATTTGAACCACCAATCTGTCGATTAGCAGCCGTATGTGTTAGACGCCAGAGAAAAAAAGAAATCCCTATTTGGGCCAGTTGTTAAGCGTTTTTATTCCTATCTTTTGTTAGTTGCGACTCGAGGGAAGAAAGTCGCTGCATACCCCCTTCCTAGAGAAGAAAGTGAACTTTCTGAACAATAAAAAGAGAAGGTTGTTTTTCAGCCATTACTGTAATTGATATACATTCCCAGTGGTTTGAGTGTCGTTGGAACGTTTTTCCGTTGACGTTATGGACAGTCTCTTGTTGAGATGGTGGGTCAGGTTGACATGTGCGCCGATGCCATTTGAAACACGTCATGATTTATTGCGAAGGTTAGACTTAGACTCTCCATGGAAATTCATAATCAACCAGTAAGGTAAGGCTGTGCTGCCATCTCGTGTTCAATTCATCTTTCACCACTTTAACAAATGGTCTTAGCTAATCTAGGCATCGTAGGGACATGGTGATTTCAACGGGCCACTTTTTAGATTCAAAGTACACGCGTTAACGACTGAGACGAAAAGGAATTCTTATTCGGACCAATCGTTAAGGGTTTTTATTCCTGTCTGTTGTTAGAGTTTCGCTGTAGAAGGGGTCGTTGCAACACCTTTCGTCAATAAACACGATGCCCTCAGCTGATCTTGGCATCGTAGGGGACAGGGTGTGACGATTCTATCTGCACTCTTTTAACAGTCCGCTAGGGGAATTTCTGATCTTTAAAAATTATTTTATTATAAAACTCCTCCTCCAAGAAGAAAACGTGAATATGTAAATTATGACTATTATATATAGTCTAGGCCATAGGTTCTCAACGTGAGCGATAACGCCCCCTTGTGGGCGTTTGAGGCTTTCAGGGGGGCAGTAAAAGAACCAGAGAAAATTAGGGGGCGTTACATTACATTCAGACCTACATTTAATCGAATTACACTCAAACCTGTTTTTGTGCGGTCTTTTTTTTGTGTGCGATTTTTTTTTTTTTTTTTTTTTTTTTTTTTTTTTTTTTTTTTTGTGCGGTAAATAAAAATTTCAATCAAATTGAACATAATTGACGAAGTTATCAATAAAAAAATCAGTAGGATTGATCGGTCATTTAGTTTTTTCGATTTTTTTTATATGAGTAGTCCATTTCCAAAACTCTCTATTCGACATTTAAAAAAATACAAAATAATTATGTCATATGCAAGCTCTCTCTCAGAGAAAGCTCTCTGTTTCAAAGAGAACCCGATCATATGATAGCAGATAAAATCTATGCAGGACTCGAACTCTGTCATAAATTAGAATGTCATTTTCTTACAATCGATGCCAATTCTGAAAGAACTTCAAATTCCAAAAGGAGCTTGAGTCGTACATATCTGGCTACCGAGACATATACAAGCGTCTAGTGAAACAACAGTCGTCGCAAAAACTAATCACTGACTATATGGTACCTGAAAAAAAGTCAACTCTAAGTGAGTGCGAGATGGTATCTTCAAGTGACGAAAGCGATTTTGAACCAGTTTATCACAGGAAAGTTCGCGTAAATTGTCAGACTGCGAAGGATAATGTTTATATGTTTTGAAAAGTTTTGTATGTGTAAAATAATCACATAATATGTAAATAAAATATTTAAAAATGTTCGCAAGTGTATTTTTTAAATCAGATTCCAAAACGTTTGGCGAAATTCCAGGTATGTACTAGTTATTTCGTAAGGTTTTGAGTTATTTTAAACGTGAGACTTTTTTTATGCGGTCCCTATCCACCGCATAAAAAAAAATTTTTAATTGTGTTCCGAAAACTATATTTTATAGCTATTCGTGAAGTTTTGTGCAATTTTTTTTATGCGTTTTCTTTTATGCGGTCCCTATCCACCCCACAAAAACAGGTTTAAGTGTATATAGTGCATTTTAATTTCTGTAGTGCACGAGCTGTCTTTGTCTGTGAGCAGAAGGGATAATGTTTCGTCCACAGCATTTCATTACGTATATTATCCAAGAAACATAATTAAATATGTTAACCAGGAATTAACGTGTGATTCTTTAAAGGCTGAAACTATTAATTTATATTTATATTGAAAGCAATAGTTTATTATGAATTGCTTCGTATCACATCCAAACCCCTGCCTGTCTTTATAACAGTTAAGCTAAAACTTTTATTCCATTCTTTTAAGTGAAGAAGAAATTCAGTAGCGTTTCAATTCCAACAATATCCTATCTATGACTAAAATATATAATATTACACATTTAAATATATTTGTGGCAATAGCTATTTCAGATTCGCAAGTACAAAAAATTGGGGCTTTAGAAAAAACTTAAATTAAAAAATATATTCTATTAGTAATAAAATATTTTTTAAAATTTAACTCTTGTTTACACCATGTATTTTGTACACTCTTATTTCCGTCGAGTGGGAGGGGGCGGTACCAAAATATTCACAAGAAAAGGGGGTGGTATCGAAATATTCACTAGAAAAGGGGGCACCAGTTCAAAAAAGGTTGGGAACCCATGGTCTAGGCTTCCTGGTTAGAGAGAGAGTATAGATTGCTATCGTAGCAGTGATTAATCAAATCGAATGTGAATCGCGGATATTTAATATTTGATAATTGGATTACTTAAGGTTACGGACTATCACTGGAGATTGAATCTAGATTAAATAGCGAAGAAGTCAGAGCTATTGAATGAGGTAAGTATATTAAACATCAAATCCTTCTCAAATCTCACATACCTCATTAATTGTTCTCATATTTATTATTTGGGTGCATCTCTTATCCTTGATCGATTGAATTTGAGTTGTGGTATATATTGTGAATAAATTAGATTGTTTTTGAAATATGGCTAGTCTCCCTTCCAATTCTCCCACGCCTTTAGGCATTCATGCAAGATCATTATAAGGGTGATTTGAGCAGGCCTCCTTTTGGTTTTATGTGCACGCGTTAGACGACTGGAACGAAAGAAAACCCTATTCGGACCAATCGTTAGAGACATTTATTACTGTCTTTTGTTGTTAGCGACTCATAGGAGAAGAGGTCGTTGCAACACCTTTCGTCAATCGAACATGAACGGAATACAGTAGACCACCAGATTTGGGTACCCCGACTGGAGCAACAGTTGATGAATGCTTATCAGATTGTGTCGCCAAGATGATGTTAGGAGTTTTCATCATTCCTTACATCGACGCATACAAGCATGCTTCGACGGCAGAAGAAGGATTTTACCAACTACTGATTTCAAAAATCAATGCGTAATTGTTATCCATTCATTTGTTACACGATCATGTTTCAATCATTTCGTTATCTGTGTGTGAGCTGTATACATTCATAATTTCAATAAAAGTAGTCACTTTTTACACAGGCCTTTGTTTCTTTAGCAAAAGAATGTATTTAAAAAAAGTTATAATTATATAGCGGTAAACACCCCAAAAATGTAACAAAATATGGAAATTCATATAGCGATAGCGTGTTTTTTTTAATTTTTTTTTTTTGCGAAACTTTTGTTTACGAATATGTTTGCGAAATTCTTGTTTACGAAAGAAACTTTATCAGTCCCCATTATCTTCATCTCTAAATTTGTTTTCAAGCTCTGCTGCTGGAAAGTATATTGTTTTGGTTTTTTTTTAGTATTTGTATTTGTTTTTTGAAATAAGACATCGCTTTAAGGTTAGATGCCATGGTTTTGAGCAATAGTCAAATAACGAAAATGACGTATAACTTTCAACATTAAATATTACTGGTCACTTCGGTTATTACTGGTTACTTCGATCATTAAATATTACTGGTCACTGCAGCACTTCGGTTATGACGAATAATGTGCAACATTTCCCTTTCTCCTCTGAAATCAAAGCGCTATAATCGACAAACCATCCATGCTCGATTTTCGATAAATACTCACAACAGCTGTACGTGAACAGCTCGCCAAATACAGCTTTTATGAAACTAATATTCTCAAGTTCCGAACCGTAAAGACCGTCTTGAAAATTGACAAACCAACTGCTGTTTCATTATGTCACTAACTTTCTATATGTGGAAAGACAGATCATTAACAGAATTGATTTGACTCCGGACGAACATCTAAGTGAGGGGAAGACGTTATTTAATGGCCTTTCTGTGTGCATGTATAATAAATAAGAATCTGCCATTTGCTTTTGCTTCTGGTGTACTATATTGAACGACTAGCAGTGCAATATGCTATGAGAGTTTTTAAACAAATAGAATGTCCTTTTGGAGAAATTTTATTGCATTGTTAATCCCATTTTGTATTCCCTAATATAGGCTACATTGAAAACACATATTCCATTTCATACCTTTAAAATTAGTTTTTAGTGTATAGAATAGATGTTCTTATTTAGAGTAATTCCTGAGGCAATGCGCTTAATATAAATCATGCAAGTTTCTTTCTTTTTTTAAAATTTTACTTATTTTCGCTTTAGTACCTATTTACGCTCTCTATTTTCATTTTTATGCGAATCTCAGTAAAACCTCTTGTCATGGTACCTTCACTTCGAGTTGGTTGAGGGGGAGATCTCGTTGATCGCTGAAGTTCCCAGAGGGATCCGAACGCAGGAGTGATCGAGACGCCATCAACACTAGAACGTCCGTCTTTGTCGATTGGACACCGGAGAATGTTTAGTTTGTTCTCCTTTCAGCGCTTTTCCAGGGAATTAAATTTTTCGTGAGTTTCAATAATTTTTCATGGTGATTACACAAAAAAAAGTTTTGTGTTTCTAGGTTAATTAGGAGAGATTTTGCAACTAAACGTAGCTAGAACGTCCGTTGGTGCTGATTCGACACCAAGGTAATTTATCATTATAAATAGCTGTCGTTCAGCAAAAGAAAGTTCACTAAGTAGTTACTATTAGTCAAACAAACTTCCGGAAGTACTATCGCACATTTATTTGACCTTGAAAGCAGTTCACAGGGGTAATGAGTCAGTTATACTAAAATCGTTATGTATAAGTGTTTCGTTACATAGCATTTGCTTATCTGCTCAGAAAAAAAATTTCATTCACAAGATGTTAAGGCAAGACTTCTTGATGGCCATTGGGTAAGCGGCATGTCGTAGTCGGCAAACCGTCCAATCCATCGCTAAGGTAAATACTCATTGAGCTAATCTCGGACGTTGGCCGACCAGTGAGGTGGTCAGCGGCGTAACGTATACCCCGCATTGTGGAAGGCCCAGTTACTAGGGGGCCCAAATCTTAACTGACACAAAGTACATATTTGGGTTTGGGCCCAAAACCTGAGTTTTTCTGGGGGTCCCTAATATTCTCCGTTACGCCACTGGAGGTGGTGCACCATTCAGTTGAAGAATGAAGCTGTCAATGTCGTTCTGCAACTGTGGCATCAACCAAAGAGTTTGTAATACCCCTCCCTGTCTACTTTGTGACCCAGCTAAAGGTGTGGGAGGAAGTGAAGGATGATTCGACGTGATAATTTCAAATTATTTACTCAACGCTTAAATTAACTCAGAAACAATTCAATGAAACACTATAATTAGGATGTTTCCAATCGGTCAACAAAGGGAAGGGACGAGATTCGCGTTCTGGGAGAATACATCAAATAAATTATCCACTTTATGATAAACAATCTTCTACCTCAATATTGCTTTAACGGTAGAAAAGTAACTAATTCTCTCACTTAACCTCTTTAATACTTTAAATATTTAACGTAATTTGAAGATGACTAGAACCTGAACTGTAGACAGTCTTCTTATCAATTAAGTCTTAATACTTAAAACGGTATTCTTCTTCTTGTATCTCACTTGTCACCTTTAGTTAACTAACCCTCTAACTTTCTACTATTTATCCTTCTCTCTCTCTCTCTCTCTCTCTCTTCACTTTCTAACCTTCTAGTAAGCGAACCTGAACTATATATAATAAACTTAATTTGCATAACACGTCTTCTTCTTAGGAGAAGGTGAATAATTTCTAATAGCCCCAAAGATTTCCCAAGAGGGTTAGTGTAAGGACGCGTATAGATCCGTCACAAGTTAACATATCCAAAAAAAAGTGACTTCTGTGATATTTTGCTAATTTCAAGAGCACAAAAAAACCTTTTTTACTGCAAGCACCACCATTTTGACTGACCAGTCACATGATACGCACATACCTACGTCACTTCCGTCAGGAATGAGACACAAACTTTAAGAGTTCAAATGCCTTATATGGTTCGCTGAGGTGGTGCCTATCTTTGATTTTCACTGTTTTATAGCATCTGGAAAGTGTATACTTTTTTATGAATCACACTGTATAACTCTCACTCACTCTCCACCTAATAAAAAAATTTTTTCTTAAACTCCTTTTATCTTTTCACTCCCCTCTTTTTCGAATCCGGATTTTTCCACTAGAAATCAATTGCATATCACTACTAAGTAGTCCTAAAGCAGATAACTTAAGTGCAACAGCAGCCCAAATGAAGCACAAAAACCCAAAACCATTTTTATCTCTGACCCGAAAAACAAAAACATCTTTAAAAGCACAGAATCGGCCACTCAACAGTTTTGAGTCTCAGGCAAAGCGGTTGTCATGGAAACAAATTAAAATGCCTCTAAAAGTGACGTTATTTTTAAGAAATAGTGTATTGTTGAGCGACTTGGGGAACATGCTCTTGAGCAGAATAATGCGATTACACCAAAACACCTAACTCTTTTGACCAGGATGCTTTAATTTTATTGTGTATTATGCTTTCAAGTGAAAGTGTTTCTTTTTTCAGTATTTAATTTATTG
Source organism: Trichonephila clavata (assembly GCA_019973975.1). NCBI lineage: Eukaryota > Metazoa > Arthropoda > Arachnida > Araneae > Nephilidae > Trichonephila > Trichonephila clavata. Next base: position 37,352 of record BMAO01017766.1, read on the forward strand.
TTATTTTAAATTTTCTGAGAAGTGACTAAATTCATTCCACTCGTCAAGAAAAAGAGTGTATAGATTTTTAAAATCATGTGATATTTCACACCTTTATTTGTACTATTTTCAAGTTTATTCTTACTTTTATGAATTTTAATCTTTTACTTCACTCATATATTATACCAGGTATCTGAAAAGTATATGATATGGCTACACTCTCAAATATTAATTACAAATAAACAAGCAAAGATATTCACTTACGGTTTTTTATGCAACAAAGAAATACCAAAATGTTTTATTGCACGATTTCAATGTACGCCAGTGCTTCTCAAACTTTTTCTTGCGACCCAATATTCAATCATAATTTTCATTGCGCTCCCCTCCATACAATGTATTAAATTCAATAATACTATACATGCCGGTTGGGTGGCGTGGTTGGTTTGTCGCTGGCCTTCTGCACCCAAGGTTGCGGGTTCGACCCCGGCCCAAGTCGGTGGATTTTCATGATGCAGAAAATCGACAGTGGCCATGTCGGATGATTATACGGCATGTAAAAGATCCCTAGGGTGTCTGTTTGGCTTGGATGCTCTCGGCAAAATTAAATCCTGGTACAAGTTCGCATCGTCAAGAGCTCAGGTGTCTCCCTCTGTGGAGGAAACTGGGCGTCAAAAGAGCTTGCTGTAATTGGTATCGCCTATATAGTGCAGCGCTAAAAAGTGATACCAGCTCCTGGTGAATGTACTTGGTCTGCAAAGGTTTAAAATACCAATGCGCAGCCCCATTAGAAAAATAAAATAAAATAATAATACTATACATTGACTCCAACGCTACAATACGAGTTTAACCTCTTCAGTTCCACCGACGTATATAAACGTCTCACTCAGCCAAAGCGTTAATTCCCCCGAATGTATATATACGTCTTTCCGAAGTGCGATCTTTTCTGTGCACTGCTATTCATAAAATTATTCCGGAGCATTGGAATGCAATAAAAAGACCTTGACAATGTTTGTGAAGGGTTTACTTATTTCAGAGGATTTGCTTATTTATTCCTTTTCTTCTTCCCCCCTCCCCAAACATCACATACGTACACCTACATGGTAAACGGTGGCATTAAAGGATTTTGTTAAGGGATTAATTATAATCCTCGTACAAATTATCAAGATAAGTGTTAATTTCTGTATATAATTTTATAAAGTACAAGCCCATGAGGGGGGTCAATGGTACTTATTAAACTTGTTCTTAACTTAGACTTGCTAATTTAATCATGAAATATATTTGCAGTACTGATACATTTATAAGTGTTTTATATCACTGTAAATATGCATGTATTTCTTTTTAATTCAGAATGTACTTGTACTTTGTTTGCTTACTTTCAGCAAATTAATAATTTTTTAAAAAATAATCTTTTGTTTTCGACTTTTTAATATGCTCGTCCCCCAAGGGGGCGCGTCCTACAGTTTGAGAAATGCTGATGAACGCACTAATAGAAGTGCGCAATGCATCGTGTCTATTTGAGATTTCTAGCCGCGTTCTATGAAGTATTACAGGTTTAACATTCTGAGTGGCCACTGTAATTCGACTATTCATTTAAAAAGTGTCACTAATTAAAGATTGGTAAACAATATTTTTCACGACAAGAAGAAGTCCAAAGGTGTTATGTCTGAAGATCTGGGCGGCCCCGCTATTGGACTTCTTTTTGCATTCATCGCCCCCCCCCCCCGACGAAGAACTTTTTCTCTCTTTCAAACTCCAGTGTGGTGGTGCCCCATTTACGTTGTGCATATGTTGCAGATTTAAATTTGATAAACCATGCTACAACTTGCGCTGGTTCTTACGGTAAAACCACCTTGAAACAAGAATGTTGAAGAACGAGGACGTTGAGCTCTCTTGTTTACATTTCTTAGAATAGAAAATTCAATCTTTTCTCTATGAAACGTAAGAAATCGGAGATAAAAACTTATTCTGTTTTGAAAGTGTAATCATACTTTTCGGACACCCTATATTTTTATTTTATTTCCAGTGCACCACACAGTTCAGAAGTACGCAAAGGAAGTTGGTTCTTTGGTAATTAACACAGTGTTCACTCCAAAACTATTCGACGAAAATACGCCACCCATCCGGTATAGCGACCAGTGACGCTGACTGCTGTGCCGTAGGGCCTAGGTTCGAATCCAGGAAAACGCATAGGTGTTTGTAAATGTATAGTGCCTTTGCGGCATGGGAGTACTCTAAATAGCCGTCGAAGTCCTCTCGTGAGGTTGTAACACCCCACCTGGTGTTTTGGGGTTCGAGCAAAGATCAATCATAGCACTTTTAAACACAATTTTATTTATCCCTTTTTCTTAATCAACGAACTCAACTAAGGGTAGGAAATGCACTTAATAAACAGCCCGGAAGAGCAATCGTATAGGTTTAAAGGTACTAACACATAAGTAAGATTTACTTAACTGATTTCTGGGACACTCTTGATTCCTACGTTTCAATTCTCTGTAAATATCTTGCTTAACTATACGACCTCCGGTTCCAAAGCTTGTTCACAATTTAATCCTCAACTATCAACTATCGACCATCCTCGCGTACCTAAATACCAAAGCTTAAATAGAACTCATTTAACTAAATCCCGTCTTCTTCTTCGGGGGAACGTTTTCAACCGAATTTATAGCTAAAAAGAATGATATTAACCAAGAGTATTAGTGGAAGAATCGCGGGTAGACCCGTTACAAGGTTGGTGGAAGACAGGTTTCTGTCACTGACCACTTCCAGAATGTTCTACCTCAAAATTGAGGTAGAATTGAACCAAATCGTACTGTCACCTGTATGGTGCTCAAAGCTACGGCTAATGGCCGGAGTACATCTAGCCCTTTCCCGAGATGAATTTCTGACACCGTTAGGCAGGTGTCATTAGCAACAACAACAGAAGAAAATAAAGAAAGACAGAAAATAAGATGATTTTGTTGTCGAACCCATATTGGATAATCTGAAAACGCCGTCTTTATTTAAAATACTAGAAAAATATGACTGAAAATCTATCCATAACATCTTTTTATGAGAAAAAATATAATAGTTTCCGATTCCCTAGCTTATATATTTGTGCCTTTTTAGACAGAAAATGAAAGGGGAGAAGGGGAGGGGATTAATACCTAAAACGAAATAATTCGTGTATTCCATTTTCCAATTATTAATTCGTCCGCATCTACCTTTGTTCCAGAAACAAAAAGCGCGGTTCAATGAATAGAATATCACTAGCCCTAGACATTTCCATCGAAACAATTCAAAAATTCCTTCGGAGGCTATTTCAAAAATCATATTGTTTCAGAACCTCGAATATAAATCACTCCTCAGCTCATCCACCATGGAAATGCAATATCCCATTTCGAAAGAATATTTCTTCTGGAATTTGTCCCCATCCAAGAATTCTTTTACGAGTTATGTGTAATAAAATTGCAGTAATAAGAAGGGAAAATGCTAATAGATTTCCTTTTAACCTTACAAGAGCATTGTGGGAAATGTTTACATCTTTTGGAAAGACTTTGGCAACACGTTTTTTTTTTTTTTTTGGCTAACTGAAGTTCAAGTACAATAGCAGAGAAAGAGAAAGATTCTGCAATGTATATTAAAATGGTATTGAGACGGTTTTTTAATAATGAAATGACAACTGTTTGTTTACGGTTTTTTTATTGAAAGAGGAAGTTATATATATATATATATATAAATGAAAGATGTTCCATATCTGAAAAAAATAATAATCTGTTGTATTAGGTAGACAACACAGAAGTTCGAATATATGAAAGAGTTTTGAAAAGTTATGATACAATTTCAAGTAAAATTTATTAAATTATTTTCAGTATAAAACTAGCACAGTAAGCAATTAAATCAAAATTCACCAAGATTCAGGAAAGACTAATGATTTGACTGCTACAAATTTCTCGATTATTCGAGAGATCACCTCAGCATACAACACCAATTGAAATATACGTATTTATTAAAAAAATGAAATGTTTAATAAAAATTAAATATAATAAGCAAATAAAAATTAAATATCTTAAATAAAAATTAATGGATTTAATTTAGTTTTTCACTGAGCCCTCATTCCTTTTTGCGGTTTCGCTGTTAATGTAAATATTTAAAATGTTGAGCACCATTCTTCATCTTAGATCTGAATGACGTTCGAGAGAGAGATTGATATTTTGTATGTTACTTTGATTATTTACTCAGAAGGATTATCGTATGCCACCGCTGTAACTGATAATGTAATAAAATACTTATGATATAGTAAAAAATAATGAATATATTTCTCTATCTACTTAAATTTTTCATTCGACTTTTGAAAATGTTTTGATGTTTATGATTTAATTCAGAGTTTTCGTATTTTAGCACGCTTTTATAAGTTTCACTTGTATGTAACGGAATCCTTGAACTCGATTTTTAACCACTTTAAAGGTTCATATTAATTCGAAATTTTGCACGCTTGTCCAGGACTGATGACAATACAAATATTTCATAATTTTATTCCATTGTTCTGATCAGGATCAACAGTATTAACGATTTCCCATTTTCAGATCCCATCCCGCATCTGGCGACTCATTTCAGATCCCATTTCCAGAATTGGCAACGAAAAGAAAAAGTTACAACTTAGTTCGATTAACTATAGAAGGATGTCTTTTAGTTTTTTAAACAATAATTTATTCCATTTTAGTATCACCAATAAATCCCAACTTCGAGGTTTGATTGTACGGAAAATCGTAATTTGAAGGAATGAAGACTCACTGAGTGCTAAATCTATTTGAAAGATGTGGAAATATAAAGAATAATATTAATATCTTCTTCTGTTTCAATGACATGGCCTTCTCAAGAACTTTCCTCTAGAGCTCTCTTTTTTTTTTTTTTTTTTTTTTTTTTGCCCATGGTGTTCTATATAGTCACTCTTAAGGAAGCGAAATCCCGTTTTACGCAGTCACCGCACATGAGGTTGGGTTGACTCCTAATTCTTTTACCAATAAGCTTGCCCAAAAAGATTGAACGTTCTCTGTTCATTCTGATAGCATAGCCAGCCCATTTAATTCTTTGGATTTTTATGTATTTGACAACGTCTGGTTTCCTGAAGGCACGGTAGAATCCAAAATTTGAGCATCTGTAATGCCATCAGCTATAGTTCCACTAATAACGGCTCTTAAGATCCGACGTTTAAAGGCACCAAATGTATTTTCATCATTTTGTGTCATTGTCACTGACGTCCTGAGAAGGCCCCGTGTCAAAATGCTTTGGAAGCCCTTTCTTGTGACCCCTTAATACACATTTTGAGGCCCTTGAAGTTTGGGGGCCTCGTATCATTGATACGGTGGTAGCTACGCCTCTGGTTATTGTCCTGGTTTCTGATGAGTATTTGAGTATAAGTCTATTTAGACATCCGTAAATCAATAGTTTAGGACTCCTTTTTATCAAATTTGATCTTAAATACCTCCTTAAGGTATCCAACAACTCTAAAATTGTAAATTTTGCCAAAAAGTGACATTTTTTTTTTATGATTTATTTTATAGACCATTTTAATAGCTTTTTAAAAATACCAATTTTTATTATTTTCCGTTCACCAAAACAAAAACTACAAGTGTTTTATTAAGTGCAGATGCCATTACTTTAAGCAACATGTCATACTTTAAAACGCGTTTTACTCGAAATGTGTTGTTTTTTTTATAAATGCTCAAAGCCAGCGATTACTAAAAAAGTTTTGAAAATAATGAACTGAAATTTTTTGTGTATGTTCTGTATAATAGTAGAAGTGTTTTACCCTTCAGATATATCAATCACGGTTTTATTACAAAATTTACAGTCCTTTATGTGAATATAACCACTGTTTTTTTTTAAATACTTTCATATAGTAACCGAGATAAAGTGCTCTGGTTTTTGTAAAAAAGAAAATATCTGTTGATCCTGAAGGTCATTTCAAAAAGGAATAACATAGCAACACATCAGAATTGAAAATTTGCTTATAAACTTTTAGTACAGAGTGGGCCACGTTTTGATTATTTTCTTTTATTTTAGTAATAATAATTTCTTTTTCTTTTTTTAATTTTAGCATGTTTTTCTAAAATATACAAAAAAATCTAAAAACAACAACAAAAATCCTCATACCTCCATTTCTTTAAAAAAAAAGTTGTCGAATGTAGTCGGATACCCTAAAGGATATATTGGCGGTATCAATTCTTCTATATATATATATATATATATATATATGTATGTATGTATTCTAGATTTGATATTGTTATTAATGTCACCTCAGAGCCCTGATATATAAAGCTATTGACTCCTGCAAATTTGTAAGTACCAATTTGCAGGCGAACAACAAATCTATTACCTTAGTGTAGCATGTGTTTTATTTTTTCTGTTTTTAACAGGAGGTGCATTTTACCTCCCCCTTTTCCAAAAAAGATTAATGTACCGACTTAAAAATCATCCTCGTGCTACTTGAACGTAGCATAAAATTTCGTAGCTCATAATGTAATTCATTTTTCACTCAAATCTAGTTTTAACTAATCAAGTTAAAGCCATCCAACTCTCCATAGTAATAAATATATGCGCGTCCGATTAAAATAACTGCGAAATTGTTCTTTATTTTTAGCTCCAAAATCCTATGCGTTTGAAATCTCAACCCTTTGACTCAAAGAAAACAAAAAGGAGAGAAAAAGAACTCGATAAAAATAGAGCAAGGCGAAAAAAACGTCTTTCTGTTCTTATACAAGAACCATTAATATACAAGAGAATTGAATTCGATCTAGAAATCTACACTTGCTTCCACAAACCACGAATATCCCCCCTTATCTTTTGTCTTAACACTTCACGCAAGACCTTCGACATTTTTCCACATCCAACAAAAGACACACAAAGCTGCTATAAAAATACCCATCACTTTTGTTCCTACATCCCTTCACAGCCATTGTGAGGAGAGCAGTCCAAGAAAAAGCACTGACCACTGAACCTCGCGATGTTGGAACAAAAATCCTCCAAGGTCAAAGGCCGGATTGGTTTCCATGTGGCCGTGAAATGTGCTCCTGTCTTTTCTTTTTGATCACTCGACTTCAACCACCTTAGCTCTTTTTCTGGAGCCCACTGTACAATATAGGGACCATGAGATGAATCCATAAAAAAAAAATGGATCCCTCTGGTCAATGTCCATTGGTGATAAATAGTACGGTGGTCAAGGGGAGGTTTGGACACAGGGTTAAGTGACCCGATTTTGAGCACCAAAGGTACTAAATTTGTTGAAGGGCTATTTGCAGGTGATCTGTGTTTAAACGCACTTGACCTGCTTGTTGTTTCGAAGCTTAATTGGCAAAAAGATGTGGATTAACAATTTTTAATTGTTTTTCTTTTTGGTGGTTGATTGACCTTCAAAGATATTCGAGTAGTTTGAGAGCAACAACAGAAAAAAATAATTATATTAATAATCTTTTATCTAAAGTTTTTTAACTCAGATTAAAGCAGAAAATATGAGGAAGTGGATTAAGAGAGAACAATGATTTTTTATCTTGCATATAATTTTTTATTTGTCATTGCTCTTTAAGGTAAGGTGGAATCGAAATATATTTATCTTGTTAATCCTTCGTTTGATTTTGTTGAAATGCTTAGTACTTTATTTTATAAAAATCTGTTAAGCCTGGTTGGTTTTCATTTTACCCCTTGCGAAAATTAAATGATGTGTGCTTTTAATTCAGATTTACTACGATAAAATTGTTAGGCTTATAAATGATGATCCCTTTGATCTGAGTATTTTAAGAAAAAAGGAGTTTGTTTCATCGACTTTTTTCTGTGGAATAATTTCTAAACATCTTTCTATTGACTAGTACTAATTACATATTTTTTTATATATTTTTTAATCTACATTAAAAAGGAATCTAAGATACATTTCAGAAAATGTCGCATATATATATATATACTTCTATTTTGTGAATTTATTATACTCATACTTATATAGTCACTCGACCGTGGTTCAAAATTACAAGGTCCATCGCATCTTTAAGAGAAATACATTGTACAAAATATCTATACACATTAATAAAAGAGTTTATAAGTGAGTGTGTGAGAGGAAGAGAAAGAAAGAGAGAGAGCGGTGTTTCACAAAAGCAGAAAAGCCTAGACCATAGGTTCCCAACCTTTTTTGAATTGGTGCCCACTTTTCTAGTGATTATTTCGATACCGCCCCCTCCCACTCTAGAGAAATAAGAGTGTACATAATACATGGTGAAAAGAAGAGTTAAATTTTAAAAAGTATTCTCTATTATAATAGAATATATTTTTTAATTTAATTTTTTTCTAAAGCCCCAATTTTTATACTTGCGAATCTGAAATAGCTATTGACACAAATATATTTAACTGTGTAATATTATATAATTTAGTCACAGATAAGATATTGTTGAAATTGAAACGCTACTGAATTTCTTCATTTTAAAGAGTGGATAAAAGTTTTAGCTTACCTGTTATAAAGACAGGCAGAGGTTTTGATGATACGAAGTAATACATAACAAACTATTGATTTCAAAATAAATATAAATTGACAGTTTCAGCCTTTAAAGAATCACACGTTAATTCCTTAATTATCTTTCTTGGATAATATACGTAATGAAATACAGTGGACGAAACATTTTCCCTACTGCTCGCAGACAAAGACAACTCGTGCACTGCAGAAATTAAAATGCACTATATCATTTGATTTAATTTAGGCCTACCGAAATATGTGAATTTTCGTACATGTGATATAGAAATGATTTAAATACATACAATGAACCTAATAAATAGTATTAAAGTTTACTTTTGTTAGTACATAGTCAGCCTGTTTTTTAGTCTTTTTAGACTATATTTGATTAATCTGCCCAAGCCCCTCTCTGCCATCTCAACCCCCCCCCTAATTTTCTCTGCGTCTTCTACTGCCCCCCTGAAAATCTCAAGCACCCACAAGGGGGAGGTTATCGCCCCCGTTTAGAACCTATGGCCTAGACCAGTGATTCCCAAAGGGGTCTATGGCAATCTTCAAGGGGGTCACGTCAGCAAAAAAACAACTTGGGGGGCCATGAGATGTAAATAGGGGTCTGTGATAGTGGCTCTCATTAAACTAAATCGTGACTTTAATTTTAAAAGAACATTGAAATCAAATGGAAAGCAGATTTTACCCCTTTAACAGATTTATTTGCCAAATTTAATGAGGTTAATTTGCAATTATAAGGTGACAACACAAATTTTATCAAAACAAGAACCACATTTCAGCGTTTCTTTCCAGAGTAAAGCTAAAGAAGTATAATACTGGTGGGCCCGAGTTTTCTCAATTTGTCACAGACAATCTGTCAGGACCTTTTAACCTACATTCAACATTTAAATACCTTTTATTCAGATTTTGAAACCAGATTTGAGAATGCTTTGATTATGGTAATACCCAGTGGCGCACACAAGGGTGATGTCCAGGGGGTCCAGATCCCCCCCCCCAAAGCCCTTCAGTTATTTCGATTGATGATAATCCTATAAATATATAACGTAAAATTTAATAAAGTACTTGTAATTAACAATTTATTTTATTAATTAATGTTAATTATTAATTTAAAAATTTATTTTTTACTGTTTTTTGTTAACAAAATCGACAAAATCAGAAGAATAAATTGGTACTGTCTTGACGTATGATACGTGTTAAGGGACTTTCGACCTTGGACACCCCCCTTGAAAACTTTTTGTATGCGCTACTGGTAATACCACAGTAGGCGATGAATTCATACGGTCAGATTGGATAAAAAAAAATGTTATATTACAATAGGAACCAATCGTAATAAGCATTAATGAAGATCTTAAAGTTCAGAAATGGATGTCAGCATGTTTGGCTTTAAAAAGACAAACCTGTTACTTATCTGAACTTATGGAATATCGTATGGAAGTTTTTAATTGCTTTTCCCAAAGAGAAGGAGTTTCAGCATGGTTGGCAATATCCAAAACAAAAAAAAAAAAAAAAAAAAAAAAAAGAAACTGGACACTACTAACAGAGGAGATTTAAGGTTGAACCTGACAAGATTGATACCAAATGATGAAAATTTGTTATTGTAGTGCCAGATTCATCCTTTCCATTAAAATCATTTGTTTGTTGTTTAGTTATTTTATAAAAAATATATTTTATGCATTAAATAACTTTTAATTTAATTAAGTAACATGTGCTTTTTAAATTTTAAGCACTATACTTTATTACAGTTAGAACTTTAATTCTCTTGAAGTTGTAGTTGCAGTACCAGCTGTCAAAAAGACATTTCAGTCATTGATAAATTTGCAAAAATGCAATATTAGTTAAGCAGGGGTCTATCCCAAACCGAAAAACATGGCTAGTGGTCTATGAGACAAAAAAGTTTGGGAACCTCTGGCCTAGACGCATGAAATTTGGAATTAATTTTTTAATTGAATGGGGAAGTGATTTTTCCAAATAATTTACTGCCTAGTTCTCGAACGAAACGCTGTAGAGTAGGGATGTCAAACTCGGGGCCCACAACGAACATTTTTGCGGCCCGGCTAGTATATTGGTACATAATAATACATAATAAAATATCAAAATTTCTCCCGAAATAGGAAACATAGTAGCAGAGAAGATGTCAAGCGTCAGGACATAAACATTAAATTTTTATTGCTCTTTTATTTATGCTTATTGTAATGTACTAGCTGAAATACCCGTTCTTCGCACGGATTAAATTTTAAAATACATAAAATTAAGCTTTTTTTTTTTTTTTTTTTTTTTTTTTGCAAACATAATATATTTTAAAGAGGGTAGAGCCAATGCAGAGCAAGTGCAACCAAAAGTTAAAAATAATTTTTTAAGAAATGTTCACATCGCAATGTTCACTCGGTCCCACTTATCTCGCTAAAGTTAGGGGTTTTGCTGTATATTATTATGCGCCGATATACTGTCCGGGCCGCATGAATGTTCATTGTGGGTTTCGAGTTTGACCCCTGTTCTAGGGGATTTATTGAGTCCACATCTTGGTTGCCAAAATCGCCTTTATTCCCATAGTTATCATACACCACATTCTTTTACTTAAACCTTATCCCCCCTCCTGTAAAGAGTTTTCTTCCACTGCAGATAACTTTAACTCAGTTGGAAAAACAATAATGCACTACATCGTACGATGTTGCATTTAAGTGTCTCCATTTGAACGTATTTATATCTCCATAGTCAATTATTTATCTATTATCTTATCTCAATATATTATTTGCTATACTTGCCACAAACGAGGTCATTATCATATATAGGGATTGCAATATCGGACCAAAAGTTCAATACCGGTATTCGGTATTACTTAGAACTTAATACCGGTATTAGAAATTTTAGAAAAAGATAGAAAACAATGGTATTTTTTTTCTTAGTTTTACTTGCCAGTTTAATTAGAGAGTGTAAATATCACATGAAATAATTTTTAACTTATAAATTATAACGGTATATAAAGAATCACAAAAAAAAAAAAAAAAGGAATAAAGAAACATTTTATTTAATTAAATCACAAAAAAGGGGCAAATATCCCTATTCAGTCTGTGGTACTATTACAAATTATTAAAATGTTCTTAATGTTTAAAAATTAAATGTTTGAAATGTGTTTTTAAAAAACGTAATGCATCAATTGTGCTACCATTAAGCCTAAAACGTAATTTTGAGCAAAAAATAACAGCTGTCGAAAACGTTCTTTCGGCATCTACACTAGTTGGTGGTACTGTTAGCAATGCACGATATACTTTTTCCAAGTATTTACCTCTAAATTCCTCATTTTTAAATAAATTAATTTCTCGTCGGATGATTTTGGATATAGTTGATTTCTGTAATGTATTGTGGTTTGTATTTGTTGAAATTTTTTTAGTTATCGCTAAATCTAAATTTTGTTCAAGAGTTAGTTCCTTTTACTATTGGCATTAGTATCATCATCATCTTCGATAATTGTAATGAATTCTGCTGAATATGAATTAATTTGTGAGTAAAGAATTTTAAGAAAATTTACAATAAACTTGATCATATTTGATTTGGTTAGTTTCTTTTCTTCTTAACTCTAGAACATTTTTTTTTTTACACTGTGCCATCATATTCTTTTCATCATATAAATAATGAAACTAAACCATAGCATTATCAACTAATCTCTTTATGTTCTTTAAAGTTATTCCTTTCCATTATTATGGGTTATTATCTATGAGTATATATATAATGAATCTCAAAATCACATTTTGAGCCCGAAAGTATGATACAATGTAAAAAACGAACTCACCATCGAAATATTACGCATTTTCTTCACAAGTACAACCTTGGTTTCTCAGATACGAATATCAGACTACGAATCCTGTGCAAGTGCAGTATCGTTCTAAGCTGTAATAGGACAGTTTTGGCTTAAGATGATTCAGATATTTTATAACTTCTCTCGATTGCACGATGCAATTTGGTATTTACAGTCTAATTAATTTTCTCCCGTTATGGAGCTATTTTAGTAACAGGTGCTGATGGATGAAGGAAGGTAGATGAGCTTGGGTATGTTATTTCTCTTTCAACGAGAACAGAGTTAGGAGTAGTGTATTTAGTCCTTTTTGTCAGAGAAATGATTTATATATGTCTATATTTTTAAGTTCAGATTAATAGTCTTTTATCCCGTTGTATCTGGCAATGAAAAAATCAGATGATGGATTTAATGAGTTGCCTTAGAACTGTAAAACCAGCTAGGAGAAATAAAAATAAGAAGAACGGAATGAACGGAATAAAGACGTTTAATATCTTCACCTTCTGAAATGGATCCAAAATTATTTCATTTATAATATATTTTAATCATGGTGCAATAATTAACACTATAATATAAACACAAAGACGTATATTCTGCTATGTTGACGATCCCTGAACACATAAGAAACAATTTTAAAGATTTCTTTTTAATACCGAAAAACCGGTATTTAAACTTGTGAATACCGGTATTTCGAAATTGTACAAATGGCTCAAAATACCGGTAATCGGTATCCCAGCATTGCAATCCCTAATCATACAGTGATACCTCGATAGAAAAGAATTGCATGGTCAAAACTCGATTACTGCACAGACCGTCAGTGAGAATGCAGTTACTTAAAACAGCAACACATGATCAATTTGCTTCAAAGCACCTTTCTCAACTAGTTTTTTATGCATTAGATGCCTGATAAAAAAGTTCTGATTTTTAGAATCAATGGACTCTTGAATATCTATTATAGAATCTTTTTTTCCTACTATTAAGCCCGTAAAAACTATTCTAAATGTTTAACAAAATGAAAGTCAGTTGGTGAAAGATACGGCGAATACGCTGGGTGCTGCAAAATTTAATATTTTAATTCATTTAATTTCGCAATATTTTTGTATGACATATATGGGCGAGCGTTATCGAGAATTGAACCATACTAATTAAAAAGTGGTGGGAGCTTAGTTTTCAGTTTTTCATGCCTTTCATCAATGTACTGGTAGTATAATAGACATAATTAAATTTGTTTCCTTCAATACTTTCAGAGCACGATTTTTTCCAGGTTTTTTGGGTGTTCCACATTTTTTACCTTGTAGGAAAATATCACCGGACAGAAATTTTTCAAACTAACTCTGCACTTTTCGGTCGCGTTAATAATATTCTCCCCAAATGTCTATTTTATATTGCGTGCAGCTTTTGCAGCATTAGTACCGTTTATACTCTTACTAGATGGTATACCCGCTCTTTGCACGGGTGAATTAAAAAATTAAACAAAACAGATTGAAAGATAAAGTTTTTGATGAGTTCATTTTACGTGAATTGCAAATTATACAAAAAAAAAAAAAAAAAAAAGCTTTTTGCATATCTCAGCTGAACAAAAAGATCCTATTTGTTAAATTTTAAGTCTGTAAATCTAATACCTGCTAAAATGTATTTTTTATTTATTTATAATACCCCGTAACTCTCTTGTGGGTCGATTTTTGAAAACTCCTTCCTAAGCTGATTTCCGCTTAGCAAAAGTAACACATTGTTACGAGTTTTGTGTTATGAACGCTTAAAATAGTGTAAATAATTTATATATGGATGTGTAATACGTTAATATTACTTTCTGTTGTATTTATTTTCTATTAAAATTATAATATTCGCAAACAAAGCCGTTCCTTACAGTATAATGACGAATCAATGGAAACAGAGCGAAATATTGGTGATATAGCCAAGTTGGCATCATTTTTGGCGACCACGTTGGCAACTTGGCGATTGATTGAACCATGCAGAAATTGATATACTGTAGTGCCATCTGGTGGGGACTCAAACAAAGAGGATAGCAAAAAAACATTCTCCACAGAAAAAATACATATACATGCCAATTTTCATAGTGATCTGTTGAGCGGTGTTGGAGTGAAGAGATTTCATATATACAAACATCCTTTTTATATATACATAGATAAAATGAAGTAAACGAATATCGGATGTATTCATATCTTTACGGAATTCAAAATGGATCACTTTTGGAAAAATCTTTGTTGAAATGTGACTCTGGCAATGGAGAATATGACTATAAATGAAGTTATGCCAAAAACATAATAAAATCAGGGAGACATTTTCATATGCACCAACCTACACTGGTGTCCAAAAGTCAAGCATAAATCGTAAAATGCGAAAAACATGGAGTAAATATTCGTAAAATTATACCAAATTTCTTGCGGTTATTAATTGGGTGAAGAAGAAACATTGGGTTTATGCAAAACATTTCAGTCGACTACGTCCTGCGCGAAACACCAGCGCATGTCGGAACGCGGAGAAACCGATTCACGCAGCATAGGCAGTTCAGACAAATTTCGTGCATCTGCTGTGCGAAGGAACGTTGTTAACCATCAAACAAGGTGAATGATGGCACAAAGACACTAATTGGACATGTTTACGAAAGGAAGAATCGTTTGAAAGCTGGAATCCTCACAATCACAAACCGAAGTGTCTCGAATTCTGAATGTGGACCAGTCTGTGATCTCAAGACTGTGGCAGAGGTTTCAAAGAACGGGAGATGTTACCCGACAACCAGTATCAGGTCGACCAAGAGTCACAAGCTCTCGCCAATACCGATATCTGGTAATCAGTGCGCGACGTCAAGAGGGGCAGTACTGCCAGAGCACTGGGTTCGGCGCACACAGTCGCCACAGGAATACGAATTTCGAGACAAACTGTTTATAGGAGATTCAATCATGCTGGCCTGTATGCCAGAAGACCAGCAGTTTGCATTCCCCTCACGTCTGCGCATAAACGCGCTTGTGTGAACTAGAGTTTGAAACATCAACATTGGAGTGTGGGAGAGTGGGCCAATGTGATGTTCAGTGACGAGTCCCGGTTTAGTCTGAGTAGTGATTCTCGGCGGGAAACGATATGGAGAGAACATGGAACACGTTTTGAACCAAGAAAAATAACGGAAAGACATCATTTTCCATCAAGGGGAGTAATGGTATGGGCAGGCATCATGATGGACGGCCACACAGACCTCCATTTCTTTGACACGGGGTCTGCGACTGCTCAAAGATACAGAGACGACGTTCTTGAGCCTTATGTTCGCTTGTTTCAAGTGCTGTCGGTCCTGACGTCATATTCACGAATGATAATGCGCCATGTCACCGAGCGGTGTGATTGATGACTTCCTTGAAACGGAAAACATCCAGCGCATGTCGTGGCCTGCGAACTCCCTTGATTTAAATCCTATCGAGCATGTATGGGATATGCTCGGGAGACAAATTGCAGCCCTTTCGCACCCATCAAGCTCCGTTGCAGAACTGAAGAGAGCTCTCCAAGAGCTTGGAACCGTTTGAGCCCACAACTCATTCATCATCTCATAGCAAGTATGGTAAATCGCTGTGCAGCGTGCCTGGCTGTCAGAGGTGACCACACGCCTTATTAACTTGCAGCATCAGTATTTTCTTTCATGTTTTCTTTAATTTTTTCTTTAAAGTGTGAATCCTTGCTATGCTCAGTTTTCTTTCAAACTGCTACTTTGGATAATAAAATTAATTATTATGATTCTTTTGATTTGCTTCCTTATTTTATAACCATTTTACACTCGCATATCACGTTTCCCACCATTCTGATTTACAGTTCCTTCTTTATATTCACATAATTATCAATTATGCTTAACTTTTGTGGACACCAGTGTAATATATATATTATTATATTCTTCTTATTATTATATACTAAATTTGGTAAGCCTGTTCCTTTCATGGGATTGAGTTCCTCTAATAGAGAGTTTTGTGAAAGTCGACCTCCAAGGATGTTGCGAGGGGTCAAGGGGAGTTATAGAAAAAAAATTCCTGTTTTTGAATTGTTAGACCCACATACTTGAAATTTGCTTAGTAAGTTCCTTTTGTTTATCCACTAAGAATGGATTTTATGGAAATCGACTCATTGTGGAAGAGGAGGTTTACTGGGGCGTATTGACAAAAAAATCCTGTTTTCGAACTCTACTAGGACTATAATAATAAAATTAGGTATGCTTTGGTTTCTGTTATTGAATTGAAATCTGCTAAGAACGGTTCTTTTGGAAATCAGCTGGGTTACGTATGGATAGTAAATATTTCGTTTTTTCTCTATTAGATTTAGATTGGAAATTGGTCACGCATGTTTATTTTATGGTAGGATTCACTGAACATTGGTTTTGCGTAAATGCCCTAGGTTAATGGGCTACGAAAGCACAAAATACATTCTACTTCAATTTCAGAGATTATTGGAAATTATTGATTAGAAGCTCTGTCCTTTTTACATCAAGAGACGAGAGAGTTACAGGTATATTTTTCAATACAGTCGAATTATTAATGTGATGGGACTTAGATATCAATAATTTATTTATATATTAACAGTATACATTTTCCAACATCATGAAACCCCCAGTGAAGCGGGTGGGTAACGGCTAGTTATTATTATATATTAACTGGAAAAAGTCCTATATATTTTGTAATACCACGCATTTATGTGAGAATCGAACCTTTTTTTTTTCTGGCATAACATGCATTCCGTATTTCGTCTCTTATCCCGTTGTGATGTCGCCACGGTAGCCTAATGGTCACGAGTACGTGGGTGGTATGTCATGAGTGCCTAACCTAGTGCCATTGAAGAGCCACCTTGTAGAGGCGATCCACGTAAAATCTGTCGAATCTCAAATGTCCTTCCATTGGTGTGGTGTGGAAGTTTGGAGAGAGAGGTGCCAGTTCAGGTGTCATCCTCGTCATTTTACCATGATTCAAAATGACAAGGACGAGGTCCGTCACCACAATAGCCCTCTTGTCACTTTAGAGGGTGACTCTAATCTAACTTTAACTTGTGATAAATAAGTTTTGCACTTTATATATTAAAGCGTAAAAGTATTGTGTATTTATGGATTGAATAGAAAAGACATGTATGCATTAGATGTTCCAGAATTCATAGGAAAACTGGAGTATTTTTTTCTGTTTCAGAATGTGCTCTGAGTTTATATCAAGGTTGAATGAGCTTCAAGTGTGTGTGTGAAACACGACGCAAATTTTTAAAGACAAATTCCAATATAAATATCGAGGTGGTTCGTCTAGTGACTAACAGGAAAATGACGATGCCTAATATAGAACTTTTGCTCAAGATCAAAGTGGATATAAATTTCCGATTCTGTAATCAGGTGCGAGATATTCATTGAATTATGTTTTGCATGACGTCACAAAACCAAAGCCTTTTCGTTCAAGTTCCGGCATAGATTTTAAAATAGATTACTTATATCGGAAAGAAGCTATTACTGAAGGAAGTACTCCCAATTTGGAAAAGAGTTTTTATTTAAAATAAATATAATTGATTGATTAGTTAAAGAGATTGATTTTGATAAAGCAACTCAAAAGACGCTTAAGATTTTTAAAACAGCATCAAACTTGGCAGAAATTTAAGAGAATTTTTAGTGTTAAGGTTTGGATAGGATAGCAGTACTTAAAAAATATTTAGAAGAATTTTAAAAAAACTTACCTCTAGGAAATAATCCATTTTTTGCCGCCCAGCCAGTATGGTGGATATGACCCTCGGCTTGTAACCTAGTTGGTTTCGGGTTCGAATCCCGAATAAGGCATGGATGTATCTCCGGGAAAAGAAGTCGGACATTCGCCTGAAATGGATTCCCGTCTCGAATGGAAAGCAGCGCACCCCTTCTGTTCTATGCTGGGATCATCGTTTGTAATAAATGTCTACATTCTTCTGTTTGTATACATTCCTCTGTTCTTTCATATGCATTCCAGGATAAAAACACACAACAACAATAAATTTTTTCCGAAATGTACTTATCTCAAGAATATATAAACGATTTAACTTTCAAGGCAAACGATCCTTATTCTGGTTATAACGCGTTTTTCTTTGTTCAACAAACATTGTGCAAAACAGCTAAAATTGTAACACAGTTTATTCTTTACCGTTGCCGGCGTTGCTTTTCTACGGAGACACAATCAATATTCTCGTTATGAATTTGTCGAGGACCTTATAGCCAATCGGATGGCAGCGAACAACCACGTAATCGAGATTTGTGTAGCTAGAAGGTCTTATTGAGCTATAGGCTGCCACTTGCACCGTGTGGACGCGGTTGTATTGGCACCAGTGGTTACTACTAGAAACGCATCGGCAGTGTCGTAATAAAGAATATTAGGGCCCCCTGCAAAGTCAGTTTTGGGGTCCCAAACTGGAGCTTACAAAGTGTAAATACTTGGCGTCATTCAGGCTTTGGGACCCCTAGAACCTTGCCCCCGTGATGCGGGGTTGTGGGGGTATACGTTACGCCACTGCTCATCGGCACAGTGGAAACTGTAGAAGCCCAAGATGCATGAATACAAGGCAAGATCAGAAGGTCGTGGAACAATTTTGAACAGTCTCAATGGCATCCTTTTCCGAACCAGTTTCTTCAATACCACTTGTGGATACTTTCAACATTTTACGGCGTGTGATTGTGGTGGGGTCACAGTAACCTTTAAAATGTTTTTTCGGTAAATTCGTCTGGAAGATCAGTGCACGATGGTGTTCAACGAAGAACACCATCACGAACACCTACGAAAGAATACAAATTTTTTATTAGCAGAGAGTTATATCCACCTTTTTTTTGGCTTTAATTACTGCTTACATCTAATGCGGGATTGATAAAACTCGAGCACAATGCTTAGAATTCGCCTCCATTCTTTGTGCATAGAAGTTTCGAGTTCAGGTAGAATGCGTGCAAGATGAAGCCGAGTAAAGATTTGCTTTCTAAGAAACCTTCCAATGTCTCAATCATGCTGAGATCTAAGGGGGGGGGGTGAGGATATCGTGTAAGATACTTCAGTTCATCCTCATGTTCATCTAACCATGTTTGAGTACAGCGAGCCGTGTGAATAGGAACATTGTCATTTTGAAACACAAGTCGTTCTCCAGGACACTAAATTTGAGGCATCATGTGAAAATGATTTGAAATTATATTGAGAAATATTTTTCTACGATTATCCTCCTCGTGGCTGCGAATGCATCTAATCCGTGCCAAGATATTTCATTCCAAACTGTCACCTATCTCCTTCGATGCCTTATGGTAAGAACCAAATTATCAACATAAAAAATTCTTCCTGTGTTCGCCGAATAAAAACACGTCCACTGGTCTGTAAACACGTAAATGATGATTTACATTTTTACATTCCTGTTCCCATTGCTATTGCACCCAATTTTGGTGATCTTGGTACCATTATCATCGCTTCATATCATTCCGATGTAACACTGACCACTCTGTCTTACACAGCATGCTGCTTCCATCAAATAATTTTAGTTGTAAAGCTCTGGAGATGGATGCTCACGTCGGAGGTCCTGTGCAGCAGTTTAATCTTGCATATTCAGGCCACTAACTTCTTCAACAACAATCTATCCCAATCGATCAACTTCAATTTTTACTCAGTGTCGTGCTTTACTGAGGGTATTTTTTCCAAGTTTGTGCTAGCTGGCATAACTCATGGCACAGTGATTATTGAAATACCACAAGGCAAGCTTTCTCGAAACGGACGTCCCAGGAACGCTTCAATGTTCCTGCATCTTTACAGGTCAAACATGTGGCACTTTCCTGGGAACTGAATTTCCTCATACAATTGTCACATGACCAAATACTCGACTTGATACCTAACTTTCCCCACCACAAGAAAACACAAACTGCTGCGCCACTTGGCGGCACTGTGTTATTGAAGTACAACACATTCTTAAATGGGTGCGTTTCCATTTTTTAACATACTTTATATACATGTACAGTGTCGATTCTCGGTAATTTGAAGTTGGAGGGACCGATGGAAAAACTTCGAATCATCAAGAGGGTAGAAAAAAATTCCCAAAATACACAAAGAGAATTTTTTTTCTAACACATTTAAATTTTAAACTACGTAATAAGTTAACAATTGTACATGTGTATAAGATAATTTTAAAGTATTTTTAAAAAGTACATATTATATATACAGTATAAATATTTCACAGAAGTTAAAAGTCCTGTATTAAAAGAATACATTCAATACACATTCATCACAATCCTATGCGTCTCTTCTTCACAATAGCGGACAATCCTTTCTGAACACATCTGTAGCAAATCCGCGTGTTAAGCGAAAGATATGGACGGCTGACAACAGGTGCGGTTGGTCTATTGTCTAGCCTCACCCTTATAGTGTCTTTTCGTCTGAGATACCACTAAGCAGGGGTAGCTGACAAAGGGTCATCAAAGGGGCTACGTGACAGGAAAGACACACAGAAACAACACAATGCAAAACTTGTAAGTTCCAATCTGTTTATTACAAGACCTCACATGATAGTGAATGTTTGAACTGTCGAGAGTTTTATAATATAACTTCGAATTACAGCGTGTTGTAGTCTGGCCAGCCATAATTCTAATTCTGCTCTCCAATAATTCTCAAAATTAGAAGATTTTTTTCTGGGCCATCAATCCATCTTAGATTTGGTCTGCCTTTTATCCGTATGCCAATTGTTTGGGGATTGAAAACTTTTTTAGTGGTGCGGTCTTCGTCATTCTGACAAAGTGGCCGACCCATTTAATTCGCTGCAATTTGTTGAAATTAACCATATCAGATTCTTTATGTGAGTGACAAAGTATTATATAATTTAATCTTCTTCACCCCGTACCATTTTCTTGAATACCTCCAAAAATAAATCCTAAGACCTTCCTTTCGTAGATGCTCTCATCTGTTCGATACATGGACCAAGTTTCACATATATGTTAAAACAAATCTTAAAAGACTCTTGTCCCAGAGAACCTTTTTTTTTATAGCATTCGATTTTATATATTTTCATACCCCATTAAGACATATATTAGCCATAGTAATTCTCTTTTGGATTTCAGATACAGTCGACTCTCGATAATTCAAACCTTCGATAATACGAACCTCTTGCTAATTCGAAGTATATGATCAGCCCCTAGAAAAACTTTTTGATATTTCGAGTGAGTGAGAGAATATTAACGTCGCACTGATTGGCAACACGAGGGCTTTTGGCGACGGTCCACGTAATTTTGAACCATGGTCAAGTGACGCGGACGACACCTGAGCTGGCACCCCCCTCTCCTAACTACCACACCACACCAACGGGAGGACGTTTGAGCTTTCGACAGATTTAACGTGCATCGCTCCCCTACACGGCGAATCTTCAGTGGTACTAGGATCGAACTCATGACACGCTAGCCATGATCCGATGCCTAGACCACTCAGCCACCACGGCCACTTTGATATTTCGAACTAAAACAATACGTTTTGGTACACTCAATATTTAGAAGTAAAGTCTGTGGCTGGCCAGACTACAACACGCAATAATTCGAAGTTATCTTACAAAATTTTCGACAATTTGAACACTCACTATCATGTACAGTTCTGTAGCAAACAGGTTGGAGCTTACAAGTTTTGTGTTGTATTGTCTCTGCGTGCCTCCCCTGTAACGTAGCCTCTTTGATGACCATCGTTTTGCTACCCCTTCTTAGTGTTTTCCGGTTCATCACTTTATACACTTTTACTTCTTTCCTTCTTCAAGTGGACAATAGATCAACCACACCTGTTGTCAAACGTTCATATCTTTCGTTTAACACGTGGCCTTGCCACACATGTGTTCAGAAAGGTTGGTCCTCCATTGTGAAGAAGAGATGCGTAGGATTGAGTATGAAAGTATTGAATGTATTTTTAATATCAGACTTTTAACTTCTGTATAATATTTATATTATATAATAAAAATACTTTGATATAATCTTATT